>PVKE010035594.1:0-16811 GCA_004027555.1 Craseonycteris thonglongyai
ATTCTTCATTGAAGTGATAAGTTTTCGATTTTTTCGGTTTACTACTCATGTTCATGGGTATACTAGAATGCAAAGAAATATGACAATTTAAAGAATAAATATTGAATTAAATATTTTCCTAGAAAATTCAAAAACTCGTGAACTGCGGCAATTATCTCCGTTACATTGAGAGAAATAATAACAATACTGCATATTACGATCGGGGACAACAATACAAGTATATTAAAATCAAATATAGATATATTCAAATTTACAAGAAGTATGTTAAAGTGACAATATATTTATTACGGTTTACAATACTGACTTCTTAATTTAAATAGAATGATTGTTATTCCTAATGTATTTGTAATACTGTCCCTTATTTTTCTCTCAGTATAATGACCGCAGTTTAGAGATCTGTTGCCAAGAATGCTCACTTATCAAGTAAATAGATAGGTAAGAAAAGCAATTTAATTTAAAACAAAGAAAAGGTACTTACATTTTAAACAGAAGAAAAATTGAAACTCAACATGGTCACCGAGGATAAACAATATTGATTGATAATAATACTGTTAATACAAAAGAAAAGAAGCTAGCGTATGACACTACCAAATATTCAAGCTAACTGACTGTGTTCTTCGATGAGTCGAGTTGTAACTGTTGCGTTCACGCGTTGCCTCCGGTGACAAGTGTAACACCTAAGTCAAAATGTATTGTCTGGGTGGTCGGAGATCACAGTGTCAGGCTGTCAGAATTCTAGGAATTTATGACCTTGGCAAATTCCCAGAATGCATTAAACTATTGCTAGAAAGTTTTGTCTTCTATAATCGCTTCAAAGTCCATGACATGGAATTCCACCCCAGACATTGCGAGCGATCGATGATCGACCAAAATTGGCCTCGCGATCGACCGGTCGACCACGATCGACTTGTTGGCCACCCCTGGTCTATACCATTGTGTTAACAACAACAACAAACGTTGTGGAAAGCATGCATATGACTTCCTGGGAGATTTTTAACAATTCACGTTCCTAGGATATGTTGAATTAATAAGTGAGATTTAAAAATTATTTTCATAAATATGTTCTAAACTTTGTAGATGTGAGGACTAAGTTAAGGGAGAAAATGATAGAGGCACAAAGGTTTTCAAAATTATAATGGAGTTCTAAAAATCAGCAATTGGGAAAGAATAAAAAGTACTATTTCTTTTACTGACTCTAGGCATTTGTTAATTAAAATTAAGAAATAAGGCATGCAGCTTCTTCTACTTAAAAGTAATGACTTGCCTTAAATTATTTTATCTCAAGTGAAACAATTACAATAAAATAGGCAACAATGTCTATAAAATACACTAACTTTATTAAGATTTCTTTAACTATTCACTACTTATAATTTTCTTGGTGTGGTATAATTGAAGTTTTAGATTTATTGTTCAGTCATAGAATTCTTTGATTTTATGATGGAGAGTACATAGTCTAGACATATTTAATATGGATGTTATGACTTCATCATTGTAGATTGGCAAAATCTTTAAAGTATGCAATTAAATGTTCTTTTACGTTAGGCTGGGTAATTTTTGTTATTCATTGTTTCTTTTATTTCCCTAAATGATTGTCTGTGTTTTTGTTATACACCGATCAGTTTATAAATCATGCCTAAGAATCAACAATAATACATATAAGTGATGAATCCATTGTTCTTGTTCATATAATCACGATTTGGAATCATGTTTTTCACATTAGTTTTTGTTAGTTTTCATGTTATCTAGCTCTGGGATTTCAAGCAATTTAGGCTTTTAATCTTAAAATTAATTGAAGGAATTTCTTTTGGCCAACATAAAAGCTTTTTGTCCAATTTACCCATTTTGCATAATTTTATTGAAAAGCTGTTCTCCAGTTCTGTCAATCTCAATGACTTTTGTTTAAAGCATCTGGTATGACAGCTGTCAAAGTCTGTCTTTTGCTTGCTTCCTTCCCTTTCCTCCTCCCCCACTTGGTTTCTATCATATTCCCTGCTCATGGATGCCTCAATATCATTATCGTTTATCCTAAAATGACTTTTCTAAAACTTTTTCATCTTTAATGAGATGGGTATTTCTTTCTTCAAAAAATTATCATGACCCATTCACCAATGTTGAAAAGTTATGGTCTACCAACTTAAAATGATTATATATGCATATGTTCCTGTGTATGTAATGATATATAAAAATATTTATGTGAAAACATATGTAACAAACTTTGTATAAATATATCTAATAAAAATAAAAAATCAAGAGCATGTTAATCAATGAATAGGTCATCTAATATTTTGGAAAGATGTCATTAAATTTTTACTATCTTTCTATAAATTTTGAAATATCATATTTTTCTTTATCATTCTCAACTTCCCGTTTTGCAGTTTAATATTAAAAATATTATGGGGGTTATTGTGAATTGAATGTAATATGTAATTCTATTCTAAGACTTTAAGTACTGTTTGAAGGTGATCAAATATATATATATATTAGAAATATTAAAATTATATATATATATATATATATTTCTGTGTTTATATAAAATCATACCTTAATTATTTACACATAGAGCTTGGGTTGAAATTACTCTTTTCATCTCATAGTATTCAAGAATTCATATAAATTTAACTTATATAGTGTCTATTTGGAACAAAAATGCATTGTTTTAAGTCTTCTATATTTTGGTATTTATCACTTTGGTTATTTTTATTAGTCTTTGCCAGCTTTTGGCTATTGCTACTAAATAAATATTAAGTAGTTGCTAATGGCAAACATATGATGGCTAATTTTGTGTTTTTAGTACAAAATATATTTTATTTTTACTGCTCTTCTTTATCCTGTCAGGTCAGAAATTTATACAAAAATTGGGTGTTTTTACTTTTGTCAGTGGTTAAATAGTTGGATTTTAAATTGTCCATCAGCCATATGGGATAGACTAGTAAACAGAAAGCAAAGTTTTCACACAAAGTGATATAAAATGATATGGCTGGTGTTGCAGGAGCTTGTGTTTGTGTGTGTGTGTTCATGTTGGCAGAGAATCAGTTTCTTGTTTACATGATAGGACTGATATTTGTTAGTTCTAATTATCTGTTGAAAAAGTTACCGACACAATATATCAAATCTAACACTTCTCGTGAGTGTGAGAAAACACAGGCAATGCAGAGGTTAGAACATATAACAAATACAGCTTGACAGGAAATGCTATAACTCTGAATGCCAGCTGCAAATATGTTAAATAAAGCTTCAACAAACACTACCCTTAACAAAAGCACTTCCTGAAAATCTGGCAAACAATTATCAGCTAGCTTTTCAAAAGGCAGCAGGGTTCTTGACACATAAGCAGACAGCCCACAGGTAGCTCCATTTTATCAAGTTAATTGACAAAATTGTTTCTAATTAAATTAATTAAAGATGGGTTGAATTTCCCCCAGGGTGTGTTTATAAAAGGATTGAATATGCTGTTTGCTGTTGAAGACTGTTACTTGAACTCATCATGCTCATCCTTCGTGGAGCTAAATTTCTGTTTTCAACGGCTGTCTTTAAAAAGAAAAGGTAAGTCTGAAAGTTTGTTGCTGTTTGTTTTGCTTCTTTTTTCCTGGCAGCTTATTTTAGTCCATTCTAGGACTAGGGCATGTCTTTAGAGATGAAGCTGAAAATTAAAATTTACATATTAACATACAGATATGTTACATATGTCATTTTAAAGTAGGTCTATGGCTTTTGAAGGTTTGATATCTATGAATTGGAATACCCTTGAGCAGTCTTGAAGGACTATGGCATGGTTTTACATTCAGAACAATACAGAGATAACTACTTAAACCAGTCATTGAGCTACCATGCAGAGCCAAATAAATCAAAAGATGAACTTACTCTACACCACGCCTTTGCAGACTTTTTCAGGGCAAACACTACTTTTCCATGTCGCAAACCATTAGCTCTTTATTTTTTATTCAGACAATCACCCCAAAATTGCTAGGCAGTCCATCAGTGGACCAAAATTGATATCTTCTCCAGCTCTGCTGTATACACTGTATGCAACAGCATGTGATATGCAAGAAGTAACGTGATGAACAATAACTGATATCTTCTCTGCTTTCAAGACTTCACTGCCTAGAAGAAACCATTCTCGTTTAATCTCTGCCATCATCTTGCGTGCATGATGTAAAATATGCTTAAAAAAAAACTTCTTGTTAGAGGCAGTGATGAAAATAAAAAAAAAAAATTATCCAAGAAAATGTTAAAGTTCTTGGAATGTATTCTTAATAACTATCACTGCTGTATTTCTACTTTTATATTTAACTATCAATTTATTGAAGCATTTTACAAATACTGTACAATGAGCCCCAGAGGGTTAGGTCAGAGATAGGAGATCTGTGGTTGGAGGACAAAGGGTAGGAAAAGTTAAGAAAATACTAAAAGTAATCCACGGTCAGAAAGAATTTCAGAGCAGGAGCAATCTCTTTGGTGGCTTCCCAAGGTAAACAATGGTCTCTGCTAAACACAAATGGAAATCTAATTATTTAAAACAGGGGTATCCAACCTTTTGGCTTCCCTGGGCCATATTGGAAGAATTGTCTTGGACCACACACAAAATACACTAACATTAACAATAGCTGGTGAGCTAAAAAAAAAAGGCAAAAAAATCTTGTAATGATTTAAGAAAGTTTACGTATTTGCTTTGGGCTGCCCTTCAAAAGCCATCTTACATGCATGAAGCCTGCAGGCCACAGACTGGACAAGCCTGGTTTAAAATACACTGGAAAGAGATTGCAGAACTAACCTCTTCCAACCTTTCCAGATTTTGTATATCATGATTCCTCATGTTTAACGTAATACACCCTCTTTTATTCTTACAATGGTCCTTGCTATATTTTCACGTAATCACTGGCGATATTATCACTAACATATTTGTTTTTTTTATGCTGTTCGCTTGGTTCTAATGTTCTATTCTGAATTACACTGTTTTCTGATACCAAACTCTTTATTCTTTTCTCTCTAATGGCAAAGATTCTATTTATGCATACGCTATCCACAAAAACAATAATTAAGATTAACAGAATGTAGAAGATGTTGCATTTTTTTTCATTAGAATGAATTATAGAGCTTTCCTGAAATCAGGTTTTAAAATATATATATATATATTTAATCATTTATTTAGTAATATTTGCAAAGAGAAAATTAAGAATACTTACAAACATGTAATTAAAATTTTTTTTTTCAATTCTAGTTGGCATACAATATTATATTAATTTCAGTTGTACAACATAGTGGTTAGACATTTATATAACTTATGAAGTATGCATCCCAGTAAATCTAGTATAAATATGACTCCATATTAGTTATTACAAAATTATTGATGATATTACCTTTACTATAATTTACATTCTCATGACAATTTTGTATGTACCAATTTGAATTTACTTTAAACTGTTTTTTTAAAGATTTATTTTTATTGTTTTTGACAGAGAGAGACAGAGACAGGGAGCAAGAGAAAAGGTAGAGAGCCCAGAGCAGTCTCCATAGCTGTCCACCATCAGATTTCCAAATGGTTTTGTTTCACACAGTGGGACAGGGGCTGTGTGGGGTAGAAACTGGACTGGGAGCCTCCCACATGGGAGGCAGGCACACTCAAGCCAGGGGCCAAACTGAGGAGTGAGACCAAACTGGGGGCCTCCTACATTGGAAGCACACCCCAGTTCAGCACATGCGTCTGCACGGGCCGGGGCTGGAATTCAGTCCTTGGTCCCCTGGGATGCAACGTGTGTGCTCAACACACTGAGCCATCCCAGCTTCCCCCAATTTGTACTTTTTAATTTCTTTCCCTTTTTCACCTGTCCCCCCACACCTCTTCCATCTGGCAACCATTTAAATGTTCTCTGTATATACCAGTTTGTTTCTGTTCTGTTTGTTCATTTACTTAATATTTAGATTCCACTTATAAATGAAATAATATGATATTTGACTTTCTCTATCTGACTTGTATAATTTAGCATAATACCTTCTAGTTCTATCCATATTGTAGAAGATGACAAGTCTCATTCTTTTTAATGTCTAAGTAATATTCTATGTATATGTGTATACATCTTCTTTACCTGTTCATCTATTGATGGACACTGAGATTGCTGCCATTTCTTGGTCATTTTAAATAATACTGTAAGGAATTTATGTATGCATACCTCATTCTGAATTAGTGTTTTGGGTTTCTTCAGATAAATACTCAGAAGTGGAATTATGAGGTCCTTCTTTGACTTCTGTTATATAATTTATGTATACCAACTCATATTTTAATATCTATTTGTCCAGTATTAATATTGCTACCTCAGTTTCCTTTATTTGGGGGAGGGGTCCATTTTTATAAAATATACTTTTCCATCCCTTTACTTCAGTCTGTGTCTTTTGATCTTAAGTGGGTCTCTTCTAGGCAGCATATGTAAAGATCTTGCTGTCTTATCCAATCAGCCACCTGTCTTTTGATTAGAGCATTTATTTTATTTTCATTTAAAGTAATTGTTGGTAGGTATGTGGTTATTGCCATATTATTATTTATATTTTGTATTTCTTCTTCTTCTTCTTCTTCTTCTTCTTCTTCTTCTTTCTCTTTCTTCTTCTTTTTTAAGAAGTTCCTTTAACATTTCTTATAATACTGGTTTGATGGTAATGAATTCATTTAGCTTTTTCTTGTATGGCAAACTCTATCTCTCTTTTTATTCTGAATGATAGCTTTGTTGTGTAGAATAATCTTGGTAATAGGTGTTTGCTTTTCATTATTTTGAATATTTCATGTCAATCTTTTCTGACCTACACAGTGTCTGTTGAGTAATCGGTAGACAGTCTTATGGGAACTCTGTTGTAGATAACTAACTGCTTTTCTTTTGCTGCTTTTAAGATTCTCTCTTTGTCTTTAACCTCTATCATTTTAATTATGATATGTCTTGGTGTGGACCTATTTGGGTTCATCTTATTTGGGCCTCTGTGCTTTCTGAGTTTATATGTCTCTCTTTCACCAGGTTAGGAAAGTTTTTCATTATTATTTCTTTAAATAGGTTTTCAATTTCATACTCTCTCTTTTCTCCTTCTGGTACCCTATGATATGAATGTTGGTGTGCTTAATGTTATTTCAGAGGCCTCTTGAACTATCCTTATTTTTTTTTAATTATCATTTTGCTGTTATGATTGGATGTTTCGTGTTACCTTATATTCCAAATTACTGATGCAATCTTCTGCGTCATCTAATCTACTGATGATTCTGTAAATATATTCTTTGCTTCAATTATTATATTCTTTATTCCTGACTGGTTCTTCTATACATTTGCTACCTCAATTTTTATGTTTCTCACCTCTTTGTTGAAGTTCCACTGAGATCATTTAGTATCCTTATAATTAGTGTTTTGAACTGTACATCTGGTAGACTGTGTTTATTTTGCTTAATTCCTTTCTGAAACTTTGTTTTGTTCTTTTATTTGGGACAGGTATTTTTGTCTCCACATCTTGGCTTACCTTTGTCTGTTTCTATGAATTAGGTAGAGCTGCTATGTCTCCCAGTCTTGGCAGAGTGGCCTTATGTAGTAGGTGACTTATGGGACTTAGTGGAATAGTCTCCCTGGTCACCAGAGATAAGTGCTTCATGTGTGTCCCTCACATGGCTTGTGTGTGCCCTCCTACTATAGTGGAGTCTTGATTGCTGTTGGCATGTCAGTGGGAGGGATTGACCTTCAGGCTGATTGGTTGTGAGAACTGGGTATGAGTATAATAAAGGAACTACTGTTCAGGAGCTGACCCTATGGACTTGATTTAGTGGGGCTCTAGTGCCTGCTGAGTCTTCCTTGTGGATATGTCATTTGCAAAGGTGGTTGGGTGGTGCTCTGGTGTGGTCTGAAGCTGGTCACCATGTGTGTTGGGTCTGGGGCCTCTTGGGAAGAGTCCTAGTGCAGGATAAGATCCGTTACTGCCTGTTCCCTATCCAAAGCCACTTGGTATAAAGTATGAAGTGATCTGCATATGGTTGCCACTTTTGCTGAGCTTGGAGGTGCTTGGGGAAAGATAATCTATGAGCTGAGGCTGGCTGCCATTAATGTCAGGCTTGGGACTGCTTAACAAGAGGTGTAGAGCACACCACATCCAAAAGCTACTTGTTTGCAGCTGTTGAACATTTGAGAGGTTTTAGAAAAATCACAGCATGAGCCAAGACAGGCTGTTTGTATGGGAAAGCCACTGGAAGCAAATTGGGTAGGCATACAAAGTGGGTGAGGTGAAGGGTATTAGCTAGGTTGATGGAGATCCAGATATAGTGCCTACCTACTAGGCATGCAGGATGGTTGGTGGGAAGGCTCAGCTAAGAAACTTTGGCTTCTTTCAGCACTTCTGTCTGTGCAAAAGCTGCCCCTCCATTCTTCTCCCTGAAGTCAGATAATTCAATTCTTCTCCTTATGTTCCTGGCAGCTTTCAAGCTGCTATACCAACACCGGAGCTCATATTAAATGATTCCATCAGCAAATAAGTCTGTGTGGGGGTGTTTTAACAGGAATGTCTGAGACTCCTGCAGCCTTCCATCTCACTTAGCTACAATCTCTGCTGGGTTTCATAACCATTAATTATGTGGGCTTTACTTCCTAACACTGAAATCCTGTGCTGGGAAGTATAGCATGGGCCTTGTTCTTCAGAAAGAACTTTCACAGCCTAGATACCCTTCCTGATTTTTGGCTATCACACATGAGTATGGGAGTAGTCCATTCTTCATCTCCTCTTCTCCTACCAATCTTGCCGTAGCTTCTTTTATATGTCCTTAGTTAGATCACTTCTGTTCAGCTAGACTTCAGGTGATTCTCATTAAGGCTTGTTCTGTAGTTTAGTTTTATTTCTGATGTGGCCGTGGTAGAAGGCCAGTACAGCATTTACTGACACTGCCATCTTAACTAGAAGCTCCCGAAACATATGTGACTTTCTTTCACTATGCCTTTTTAAAATTTTTTCTACAAAATGTCAAAAATAGTAGGTGCCATAGAGGCTAGCAGACATGAAAAGCATAGATAGTATCCAAAATTCCTTTTGTCTCCCTTTTCTTTGCATACTCTTTATTGTTGGACACAGTGTGGTTTAGAACAGAACACAATTTTAGAAAAAAACTTCAAAATGTTTTCAAATTCATTCTTTAATTTATTGAAGAATATTTTTTGAGCAATTATCATATGATAGAGAAATCTCTATTAAAAATGGTTCTTTCAAGGGGAAGCCGGGATGGCTCAGTGGGTTAAGTGCTCACTTTGCAGTGCCGGGGACCCAGGATCGAATCCCAGCCCCGGCCCGTGCAGACTCATGTGCTAAACTGGGGAGTGCCCCCAGTTCAGTTCTCTCTCTGTCTCTGTATCTCTCTCTCTCTGTCAAAAACAAACAAACAAAAAAAATGGTTCTTTCTTCAAGTTCTTTTGGTTTAATGGAAAAAACAGTCAATAAACAATAAACTAAAATGGCAAATTATGTATTATATTAGATTTGGAAAAATATAAGTAGCATATGGAATAAGGAAAGCTTTTCATATGGAGGGCTTATAGTAATGAGCTGATTACCACACTAAACAAGGTGATTTATGGTAGAACATTTCGAGACTGAAAAGATATATTTTTAGATTATAATTTTGATACTGCAAAGCTATATAAAATAACAAAGAAAAGGTAGTATATGTAATATTGTTCTATAATTCAACATTAATGGTGTATTCATGCATTTTCTTAGGTTTTACTATACCATGTTTAAGGTTTCACCTGATTTTGGAGTAGCCTTCTCAACAATGTTTCTTATTTATTTATATCTATCTATCTATCTATCATCTATCATCTATCAATTTATTATCATCTAACTATCTATATCATCTATTTATTCATCTATCAATCATTTATTATCTATCTTTTCACCTACTTATTTTGAAGTTGGAAAAATTTCAAATAGAGATTCTGTTTACAAAGAAAATATATTCAGCACTCAAGACAATACTTTTTAACGATTACATAAATGGCCAGCCAATGCAACCATTTATCTACACAGAAAAAAATCTGTGTTTGAGTATTCCCTAAATAAGAGCATTCCCTAAATAAAGATTTAAAAGCCTAGAATGAAATACTTCAAAGTAGGTAATCTGTCACACAGAAAAATCTGTGTTGGAGCATTTCCTAAATAAAAGCATTTATTAAATAAAATTTTAAAGTCTAAAATAAAACAAAAAAAAATACTTTAAATCAGGAAAAAATATCAAACAGTTCAACTCTTACTTTAAAGTATCTCATTTCTTCTGAAAGATAGATAACCCTAGTTTATTGTTTTTCTTTGTGGAATTCTGTTTTTTTCTATACATATAGTCAAATTTGGGCACTGAATTACCTTATAAATATTAATTTATAATTAATTAGTCTTTTTATTTTAAAGAGTGCTGCAAATGTCTGGTTTGTGAAAGTATGCATACTAATCATAAGTAAATGTACCTTCACAGTCTTTATAAGGAAATAATAGTTTAATCTTAGTACTGTCAATTCTTATTGAGATGGATGATACCTGGCAGCTCTATGTCAAAATGAGTTGTCAGAAGGGAATACTTCAAATGCTCTGAGATTCTTAGTTGACAAAACAATAAAACAAAAGACAATTCACAATTCAATTAATGTACCCATTTACATGAAGTTCCCAACAGTTTACTATATACAATTGATAACTTTGTACTTGAATAGTGAAAATTCTAAATTATAGGGCTAGATTTGGTTAAAACCTCAGAAGTTCCTGAGAGCACATAACAGTGCAAACTTGTTTACATTTGAATTGTGTTAATTACTGTGTGGCTTAAATAAAACTGTAATTTACAGTGTTTTTTGTTTCTTTATAGTTCAGTAGTATTGTAAATTATTTAGGGAAAATATAGTAGATTAAAGTGGCTAATTATTCTATTTGAGTCTTATACCATAAACTACTAGGCACAGCATGGATGAATTAAGATCTTTTCTTAAATTATTAGTTAAACTTCCAAAAGTTACTAGGTAGAGATCTTTAGGAAGATTAAGAAAGTTAATTTAGCCTATAGACAAATAAAATTGTTAGATTTACAAAGCTAACAATGCAATGTGCTAGGGATCACAATAACTGTTAACCCATTCAATCCTCACAGAAATATTGTAAAGAATGGACTATTATTATTAATAATAATTTTAGATGACAAATTTGATGCTTAGTAAGATTATATTAATTGTTATAAATCACAAAACATAAAAATAGTAACTACAGATTTTAATATAATTTGTTTGTGATAGGAACCCAAAGTCTTGAACATCGTACAATACTGATTTTTAATATTAAATTATATACTTGGTTTTTATTTTTAAGAGTTCCTAGCTTTCTTTTAATTAAAAGAGCTACTAAATTCAGGAAAATCTTCAAATGAGAATTGAGCTTTTTTTATGGAATATAAAATTAGTATGTTTGGAAATTTCATAAAACAAATTGATAGCTACCTGTACACATGTATTTCGAAATAAAATTTAACTAAAATTTAAACTCACTCTTTCATAGCTATGATATGCCTCTTTTTTTATTATTAATACATTTCTCACTCTTCTACTCATCCTGTACATTTGCTCCAGTCACAGTAGACTACTTGTGGTTCTTAGAAAAGACTAGGCTTGTTTTTTGTTTGTTTGTTCGTTTTTTAAGATTTATTTTTATTGTTTTGGACAGAGAGAGAGAGAGATACAGAGACAGAGGTAAGGGGGAGGGTCTCGAACAGTCTCCATAGTTGCACATCATTGGTTCTTCCACATAGTTTCACTCCACAGGTAGGCGGGGCTGCACAGGGCAGGATCTGGGCCAGGTGGGAACCAAACTGGGGGCACTCCCCAGTTCAGCATAAGGGTCCACTTGGGCCAGGACCAGGATCCTCGGTCCCCAGGGCTGCAAAGTGAGCGCTCGACCCACTCAGCCATCCTGGCTTCCCCAGGCTTGTGTTTGACCTTAGGATTTGGCTAAAGAACTTGGTTTGCCTGCTAAAACCTCTCATGATGTTTCTCCACCTTTCTCTGTGTTCTCTCAATGGTTCCTATGCCCTCTGGATTTTAATGGATTCAACCAAGAGGATAGTGAAGAGAGGATTAGGAAAAGGGTGGGGAGTGGTTCCCACACATTATTACCCTAGCTCCTTCCCTGTGGGATCACTGCAAGCAGGCTGAGTTTCTTAGCCAAAGTCTTCCAGAGCTCCCGTGAGGTATTTAACTGCCCCCTACCCCATATTGTGAGCTCTGGAACCTGGGATCCTGCACTCCTCCTTGTTGATTCACTATATCCTCTCCACACTTGTAAATTGTCCCTTATTCTTCTATCACCCATTTTGAACGAATTATGTATTCTCTGCTAATACTTTAATACAGGACATATAAGCTTACTACTGTCTTTAACAGAAACACCTTTCTTCAAGATATCAACATGGCTAATTTTTCACTTTTTCAAGTAGTTGCTCAGATGTCATTTTCTCAGTAAGGTCTATCCTGATGTTTTTTATGTAAAATTATAATTCCTACACCTATTCTGGTATCCAGATTACCCTTACCTATATCTTTTGTCATATAACAATTATCACTTTATGATAATCTACCTAATTTACATACTTATTATTCTTACTGACTTTGCTTTTTATTATCATAAAAATCATAACAGAAATAACATTTGTCTATTTACTTTATCTATGTACCCCAAGTCTGGCATGAAGTAAGCAATTAATAAGTATTTGTTAAATGTATTTAAAAAGTCTATGCAGTGCAAGTAAGTTTGACAAAGGGGGCGGCTGGTATAGTGCTAAGAACATAGTCTTTTAAATCAGATATATATATTTTTCAAACCACAGCTCAGCGATTTGCTAGCTTTGTTAATTTAATCCTGTTGAAATTCAATATCCTTATCTCTATTATAAGACTAGTAATACTTTGCAGTGCGGTTTTGAAGTTACAGAATGCCTGGTGTTCCATATTTGTAAATATCACTTTTGTGTCATACCTTATTCAGAATGGTGTTACATTCTACCCATATGATGTTAACTCTAAAGAGTTGGGGCATATACTTACAATATATGACTACAAATGCTATATGACTCTATTTCTCATTCTGCTAGTCTTCACTATCCTCTTCAGATTGTAGGTCTTCCACATATTAGACAAAGCATTTAGCATCATATAAGCTCCATTCCCAAAGAGTAAATATTTCAAGGCACACTCAATAATCTCCATCTAAAAACAAGAATATCTTCTATAAGAAGATATCTACTAATCTACTTAGTTTTTATGACAATAAAAGAAGACAAAGGGATTAGAAATTGGAAAAAAAAAAAACGTTTTTCTAATAAAATCAAGTAAAAATTTACTGAAGATCTTTGCTCAGCAATGTTTTCTCTATTTTGATTATTAGTTTCTGAGATGCAAATTTCAAACCCCATTCTTGTCAAATAGGATGTTTTACTTCTGTAATTAAAATAGTCAAATGAGTTTTAATAATGAATTATGAGTTTTTGTTTTTATTAATACATGTAGGTGTTTCCAGCCTAAATATTGTGTATGAACCAGGCAAATCTACAAGTCACATGGACATCTTAACTCTGATGTCCTATAAGCCCCTTGAATTGAAAACATCCTAAATTAATTTCATCTTATCCTCTTAAAATATTCATCCTTCTTACTATTATTTATTAATAGTAGAACACTATTTAAACAGCTGCAAAAGCCAAAGTCTATGTCATTCTTGCCTCTTATTTGATAGCTAAATCATTTACAATGATTCATGTATCCATCAGCAAATATTTATTGAGCAACTCCTAGACCCTGTCATCATGAAATTTACTTCAGTGAACTACAGAGGTCACAAACATGCAAATCAATCAATAAGCCAAATAATTCCAGATGGTATTAATTCCAAAGACAAAAATAAGAGTGCTGTGATAGGATGAAAATAGAGCATGGATGAAAAACCACTGAATAAAGGTCTTTTTGAAATGAGAACATCTAAGATGAATTGATCATTGTCAGCTAACGCCAGCCATACAAAGATCCCAAAATAAGTAAGAACTTATGAAAAAAGAGGAAAGAGATAATGTACATATACATATCTGGGCACATTCACAGAAAAGAAAGAAAGCCAATACTGATCAGTTACCATGAGTGATAAAGAACATATTAGATGAAGCCTGATATGTTAGCAAGGACAAGGTAATTAAGATTTTGTAGATTATGCCCAGACTTTGGCTTTTATTCCCAGTATGTGGATAAAGTACTAAGGTAGCCACATTCATTTTCCCTATTATTTACATCTTACATTAGTATGGTACATTGTTACAATTAAAGGACCAATATAACTGAGTTATTATTAACTGAAGTTCATTATTTATTCTGACTTCCTTAGTTTTTAACCTAATATCTTTTTTGCCTCTGTACCAAGATCCCATCCAGAATACTATATCACATTTTTATAATTGTGTCTCAACCAATACTCTCTTGACTATGACAGTTTCTCAAACTCTTGTTTCTGATGACTGACAGTTTTGAGAAGTGCTGGTCAAGTGTTTTGTAAAGTATTTCTTTATTGCTACTTGTCTGGTGGTTGTCTCATAATTAAACCAGTTATGGATTTTGAGGAGGAAGTCCACATAGGAAAAGTGTCATTCTCATCATATAATTTCAAGGATACATACTAACCACAAAACTTGCCACAGTTGAAGCTGACCCTCATCCTCTGGCTAAGATAGTGTGTGTCAGGTTTCTCCGCTGCAGTGTTAATTCTCCCACCCCTTTCTATCTCATAGCCTTTGGATGCAAGTTACAGTGAATAGGCAAGCCTCTTTCAGAGAGGGGTGTCTGCATGAATTATTAGGGATTCTTATACATCACAAATTTCGCTATTGAAATTACTTTTATAATATTATTATGTTTTTATTTTAAGGTTTTCTTCAGGGATGCTATGCTGGCTTAATGGGTTGAGTGCTAGCTTTGCAGTCCCAGGGTCAGAGGATCAAGTCCCAGTCCTGGCTCCAGCTGTGGGGACCCATATGCTGAACTGAGGTGTGCTTTCCATGTGGGAGGCCCCAATTCTATCCCCACCAGGGTGAGCTTCCCACGTAGGAGGCCCCCAGTTTGGACCCTGGCTCATGGGGGTACACCTCCCATGTGGGAAGCCCCTAGCAGTTTCCCACCCTGTGTGGTCCCGTGCTCACCTGTGTGGCATGAAATAGTGTCAATAACTGACAATGTATAACTATGGAGACTGCTCTGGACTCTCCCCCTTCTCTCTCTCTGTCTCTCTCTGTGTGTGTCTCTGTCAAAAACAAAAAAATAAATCTTAAAAACAAAGATTTTCTTCAAATAAAAGTCTTACAAACTACAAATGGATATAGATATTTGTCTTGCCATTTTTGACCTCAGAGAATTAAATATTACTCCATAGAAAAGATAAAGTGTAGTATGCTTGTTATAGTCTCCTTTTTGAGGGTCAAGTGTTAATTTTTTTCTGGTAGATATAAAGATAAATTTATGTATTCACTGTTCTCCCTTCCTCCTCACACACATACATGTGCACACATAATTGCATATCCAAGGCCACCCTTAGCCCAGCTGTGAAGTAATTGAATTCTGTCAGATTGATACAAATATGCTTCCCTTATCAATATTTCATTACCCCTACTCTGATGTTCCTACTCTCTTCCCCATCTAGTTCTATGAATATCCTCCATATAAGATTCCCCTAAATGATCTCCTATAGGATTATTTGAATACTGATGTCTACATTACTTTTAGAAAAAAATGGATTTAAATCATTAAGAGTAAAATATTGTTTGGCACTCTGAAAAAACATGCCACTGAATAAATAGTGACACTGACTAAATGTCACACAGAGGACGAAGACATAGAATCAGATGACAGAGTATAAAATACGACTTTTGATAGCTGATATGTGGTTGACTTGAAATCCAATATGAATGAATTATAACTTGAGAAAAGTAAGATGTTTGATTAACAGTGAAGAGAGAAGCAGAACAATAAGCAAAAAATAAAAGCAGTATTTACTAAAGAATTCTTCTTCAAAAAATTTATTACATTTATTTGGGTGACATTGGTTAGTAAAATTATATATGTTTTGAGTGTACAACTTTATAATACATAATCTTTGTGTTGCATTGTGTGTTAACTCAGGGTCACTTTTCCTTCCATCACTATATATATACCCCCCTTTACCCTCTTCTACCACACCCAATCCCCTTAGCCTTTGGTAACAAGTAAACCATTGTCCGTGTCTATGAGTTTTAAACAATGAACTCTTCACTGTGTCACAATATAAAGTAGCTTACCAAAGAGGTGATCAGTGGATGGAAACCTGTATAAAACAATCTCGCTTAATACCGTACTTGGAGAAGAAACAGAAGTAAATATAAAGAACATCCAAGCAAATGTTTAAATAAACAAAGCTTGTGAAACATAATAAGAGATAAAATTTCCTGATTTTACTTCAGAGCTTGTTTTATTGTTTGTAGGTTAGCATTTGTTTGTTGCCTTTTTTTTTTAATATTATTATATTTTATTGTTAAATTTAATGGGGTGACATTGGTTGGTAACAATTAGTTTCCCGATGTACAACTCCACATCACATCACCCATGAATCGCATTATGTGCCCAGCTCCTAGAATCAGGTCCCCTCCAACCCCATATATCTGGTGCCCACTCCCCCTCACCCCACAACTCTCCCTCCCCCCTCCTTCCTCCTCTCCAGGTAAACACCAAATTATTGAGTGTGTCCATAATGCTGGTGCCCTCTCC
>PVKE010035595.1:0-11541 GCA_004027555.1 Craseonycteris thonglongyai
GAGGATCGAATCCCGGCTCCGGCCCAGGCAGGACCCACGTGCTGAACTGGGGAGTTCCCACAGTTCGGTTCTCTAACTGTCTCTGTCTCTGTCTCTCTATCTGTCAAAAAGTAAAATAGAAATAACTATGCACTGAAGACAAAAAGATAATTTCTCTCTATAAATGTGAAAAGATAAAAAAAAAAAAAAAAAAAAAGAACAAGTACATACAGGAGTCCCACCTTAGCCTTGGGGTTCCTTGATCCCCCGTGGATGCCTGACCTGGAAAAGAATACCAAACCCTATTTTACTACTTTTTCACATACGTACATACCTATGATAAAGTTTAATTTATAAATTAGGCACAGTAAGAGACTAGCCACGATAGCTAAGAATAAAATAGAACGGTTATAACAAAATAAGGGTTACTTGAAGAAGTACCGTGACAGTCGATCTATAACCAAGTTGGGTACCAAGTGACTGGTGGGTAGGGGACGTATATAGTGCAGAAGAGACACTAGACAAAGGAATGACACACATCCAGGGCAGGATGGCATAAGATTTTTGATGGCCAATTTAAAACTTATAAATTGTTTATTTCTGAAAATTTCCATGCAATATTTTCAGAATGCAGTTGACCCTCAAGTTAAACCAAAACCACAGAAAGTGAAACTGGATGGGGGTAAGGGGTGGGAACTGCTGTGTGGGTGTGCATATATGTGTGTGTTTGCGCACACCCACAAGGAGGGGTTACCCAAAATAACCAGAATGACCTTCTGGAGGGCCGGCCCCTTGTAGTACAGGCTTTCCCCGCCAGGGTGGCTGTTCAAGGAGCCCATCTGCATCTGTGCACCAGCTGGTGTGGTGGTGCGAGGCTGTGTTCGGCTTCAGTGAAGTTTTTGGGGAGAGTCTTTCAGTGCATTTACCCATTTCATAATGGGTATTTATGTGAGCAACGTGCAACACAACACTGCCCACACTGTGCTGAGTGTTCTACTTTTTTTTGTTTTTTGACAAAAATTGCATGACCCCTATGCCCCACTCTCCCTCTCCCTAGTCACCCAATCTCATCACGAGTGCATTTTTTGTTTTTAAGATTTATTTTTATTGTTTTTGACGGAGAAGGGGGAGGGCCCAGAACAGTCTTCATAGTTGCACATCATTGGTTTCTCCACATAGTTTCATTCCACAGGTGGGCAGGGCTGCACAGGGCAGGGACTGAGCCGGGATCTCACCCCAGTGAGAACTGAACTGGGGGCACTCCCCAGTTCAGCATATGGGTCCACTCGGGCCGGGGCCAGGATTCAATCCTTGGTCCCCGGGGCTGCAAAGTGAGCGCTTAACCCACTAAGCCATCCCGGCTTCCCCTGCATTTGTTTGTTGGTTTGTTTCCCCAGATGACAAAGTCCTCAAAGGAGGAAGCATCTTGCTGACATGGAATAGGTGAAACAAATGGCATAAGCACTGAAAGGCATCAAAATCAGGGTGTTCAAAAATTGTTTTGAGCAGTAGAAAAAGTGTCTTGGTATGTGAATTGCATTAAACAGTATTTTGAAGGTGACTAAAGTTTAAACATATAAGAATGAATACACATTTTTTATAAATAAAATGCATTTTGGGGGGAGATACACACACACACACACACACACAATCACAATCATTCTAGAGTATCTGGAGTAGTGGGTGGCAGAATGGTTAAGCTCTTGGGGTGGTTATAAGGATGAAATGAGCCAGTGGAAAACGAATGCTTGGAGTTGTGGTGGGCGTGTGGTAGCACTCACTGGCCATCAGCTATGATGATCTGAAGTACCGTATTTTCCGGCGTATAAGACGACCCCCTAATTTTACAGTTCAAACATAGGTTTAGGCCTATATTCGCTGTATAAGACTACAGCCTCGGAAGTGGGGGGTAGTCTTATACAGCAAATATAGGCCTAAACCTATGTTTTAACTGTAAAATTAGGGGGTCGTCTTATAAGCCCAGGCGTCTTATACGCTGGAAAATACGGTATATTGTAGCGTGAAAATACCCCACCAAGGTTAAGAATTTCTTTTTTATATAACCAAGCATCTGTAGATTAGATTTTACAGACTCTTGAGGTTCTGTTTTTCTCTGCAAGTGTTAAAATATTAATACCATGGCAGGATACTTCTTAACTAGTTTGACAACATTCTCCATGTCAGTTGATGATATTTTATATTTTCCATCCATAGAATAACTCCCCAAAATGCCACTTTGCTTAGGTTTTCATGGTTGTTGTCCAGTAATCAAAATATGGAACCTTTTGTTCCATAGACGTTCTTTTCACCCCTTTGGACTGATGGTTACTCACTAGTAACTCTGATATTAGCAAATTACTACAGTTTGGTATTCATAAACAGAAGTTGCATCACCAAGCTCCTGCTGGGCCTGCTTGTGGATAGTTAGAATTCCTGCACATTTTCAGGAAAAGACCCTTTATTAGAGCACTGTCAGTATTACCTTGAGCTGATTATTGGTTTTCAGTCTCTGGGTATCTTTTATTATAAGCTCTGGTGGATGTAGCTTCGTAATTATCAATTGAATTAGTTGTGATTTGTGTGGTTTACTTCTCAATGTGGAGTGATAGCTAGTTTCTTCACCAGTACTTTGAAGATAGGTTTGTTGTTATAGTGAAACTGGTTTTATTCGTATACTTAGTGCTAAGGAAAAGCACATCATTCTGTTTTCCCTCTTCAACCTTATAAAATAGTATGTTATTGTTATGACTAGAGTTTCCTCCTTTCTTCCTTTCTTCCCTCCCTCCTTCTTTCTCTCCCTCCTTAACTACAGAAGTTGAGGCAGAGTGAGGAAGACGGGATGGCTCAGTGGGTTGAGCACTCGTCTTGCATCCTGGGATCCGAGGATTGAGTCCCAACCTCAGCCTATGTGGACCCATATGCTGAACTGGGATGTGCTTCCCATGTAGGAGGTCCCTGCCCGGCCCACCTTGTGCAGCCCCCTGCCCACCTGTAGAATGAAATTATGTAGAAAACTAATGGCGTGCAACTATGGAAACTGCTCTGGGCCCTCCCCCTTCTCTCTCTCTCTCTCTCTCTCTCTCTCTCTGTCTGTCTCTGTCTCTCTCTCTCTCTCTCTCTCTCTCTCTCTCTGTGTGTGTGTCAAAAACAATAAAAATAAATCTTTTAAAAAAGTTGAGGCAGAGGTGCTAATGGAAAACATAGATTGGTTTTTGAGAGGCATCCTTTTATTTGGAAGAGTCTCCTGGGCTCCCTTTCATCAGTTTACCATTAATCCTAATTTACATCGAAACTTACCTCAAAAGCTCATGGAGCCAAAGAAACATTTACAGTTTTTCTTTTTTCTTTTCTTTTTAATATTTGTCACTGGTTGGTAAATTGGGTTTGTTTTCAATGGAAAGTTCTCTCTACAAAGGTTATTTAAGATGAAAGGAAGTATAAAACTTCCTCCTGGAATATTCTTATCTGTTTATCCAGAACTCTTGTCTTGATTCTCCAATCTAACAGCTAGACTGTTTTGGTGTTTGGGTTTGGGTTTTGGGGGCAATTGTTAACATTTAAATTTTTTTCTATCTTGCTTTTGTACCAGTGCACATTAAAACACATATGTTAAAATGTATTCTGGTATGCAGCTCTGTGAGTTCAGACAATACGTATAACTTTGTCACCACCACTACAGTCAAGACATAAAACCTTTCCATCACCCCTAAAATTCAATAGCCTCTTGCTTTGTTGTCATCCTGCCTGCTCCCAGGCTCTGGAAACCACTACTCTGTTTTCAGTTCCTATACTTTTACCTTTTCCTAAGCTGGATTTTAAAGGATTTTAGGAGGTAATAGTGGAAGAGTTAATATTATGTATGTTACTTTAACATCATGTCCTGATGCACACTTAAGAAAGTATATTCCATGATATTTACGGACAGATAACGGTTCTGTGAAATAAAAACTCTGTAACATACATTAATAACATTGAATATTTTTATGGGACTGCAGAGATTTAAAAATTGTGCTTTTGTTCTTAGTAGCCATGGTGTTAATTGGTTTATTAGGCAGGTGGAATGGAGTGCCTGAGGTCAGGGCAGTTTCCTTGAACATATAAATGAAGAGTGGATAATCATCGTATGTTATCATTTGGGCTGATTCTTCAATGTGTGATTCAGAATCTTGATAAATATTTAGATCAGTGGCTGCTGGCATCCAACATGGTCAATATCTTAAGAACTTTAAGTAAAACACTTGATTTCTACCCAAGACAGCAGTTACAGGAAGGGAAGCCTTTGACTTCCTGTCTCATGAACACAATTCTTGATCTCTCAATTCTTATTTCAAGCAAGAAACCCTTCCGTAAATGTGGGGATCCTTAAACTCATTTTTATGGCTGATGATTCACAGTTAGGTATCTGGGAAAAAGCACATCTAGTCCTACTAGATGAGGGGATGCTTTAGGAACAATAAAGCTAAGAGGAAATCAGTGTGGTGGTAGCTTTGTGGTTTTTGAGAAAAACCAGTCTTTTGGAGTTTTTCACATTTATACCATTGACATTAATGCCGTTTCCCCCTCCCCTTTCACAGTGAATAAAGTCACTCTTACCCTCCTCTTTGCGGTGCCCTACCTCATAAAGAGGTGATTTGGAAGACTAGTCGTTTCCAACCAGTGTTTGATTTGGGGGAAATGTCAAGCACAAAGAAGAGTTGAGGGTAAGCCAGAATGGTTCAGGGGGTTAAGTGCTCGCTTTGCAGCCCCAGGAACAGAGGATTGAATCCCAGCCCCAGCCTGTGCAAACCCATATGCTGAACTGGAGTGTGCTTCCTATTCGGGAGGCCCCCAGCCCAGTTCCCACCCTGCACGGCTCCCACCCACCCATGTGGAACAAAACCATGTTGAAAACTGATGACATACAGCTATGGAGACTGCTCTGGGCCCTCCCCCTTCTCTCTGTTTTTCTGTCTCTTGTCTCTCTGTGTCAAAAACAATCAAATCTTTTTAAAAAAATAAAAAAGAAGAAGAGTTGAAAGGTTAGTGTAATGAACACACGTATGTCTCATGCATCTGTGCAACCCACGGTTAGTGTTTTGCCCCATTTACATTCCCCTCTCCCCACTCTTTCCATGTATGTCTGTGTTCGAAAGATGCACATACACTCTCCCCATTACCATTTAAAAGTAAAAGGACATCACAACATAAAAGCATAAACCCCTAGATACATGATACATCTTTTTTTTCAAAGGGCTTTCTCCTGCGCAACTTCAATGCTGTCATCACACACACATTTAACATCAGTTCAATAATAGTGTCTGGTGTGCAGTCCACATTGAACTTTCCCCATTTCCTTAGAATGTTCCTTACGTCTGCCTATTTGTAAGATTTTTGTCTTGTGTTTGCCCCCCATGTCTCTGTACTTTCACTGAACAGCCTCCCAGCATTTTTTATTTATTTATTTATTTATTTATTTTTATTCATGACACTGACATTTTGGAAGAGTCCAGAGGCCATTTCTGTCGAAGAAGGTCTTATATTCTAGGTTTCTCTTGTGGTTTCTTCATGATTAGATTTAGGTTTTTTTATTTTTCGTTTTTTGGACAAGAAGATAATGGAGGCAATGTTGTGTACCAGTATGTCCCACTGCATCACATCAGAGAGACAAAATACCACTTTGTTCTTATTGGTAATGCTAAGAATGTTAAGTTGGTGTCAGTCAGTTATTTTCATTGTAAAAGTATCCTTTCCCCTTTGTAAATGGAAAGTCGTCTTTGTGATATTGTGAGACCATATGAATAGTACTAGTCCTCAGCAACCGTTCACCATATGGTTTAGCCTCCACTGATTATCCTTTGCTAGTTTCGTGTATATATTGGTAGTTGCAGGATAGTGATGTCCTGATCCCACCAGTCTTTCTGCATATATCAGGTGGTTTTCTTCTGTAAAAAAGAGTTCCCACTTCTCCCCTCTGTTTTTGATGGTCACCATGGACATCCAAGGTGATTTTGAATGGACAAAGAATGAGACCTTCGCTGATTGAACTGCCTTTGGAAACTGTTTTTGCCATGATATTGCTTAAAATGTCAGTGTATAGAATTGATTTTTTTTTAAGGTTTGTTTATTGCTTCTGAGAGAAGGTGAGAGAAAGAGAGAGATAAGGGGAGAGGGCCCAGAGCAGTCTCCATAGTTGTACATCATTAGTTGTGACATAGTTTCATTCCATACAGGCGGATGTGGGGCCACACAGGGTGGGAACCAAACTGGGGACCTCCGGCACGGGAGGCAAGAACCTTCACCACCATCCCGGTGATTATTGGTTGGGCTGTAGTTCAGCATGTGGGTTTACACGGACCAGGGCCCAAGAATCAAACCCCAGACCTCACAATTGCAAGGCTAGTGCTCAACCACTGAGCTATCCCAGCATCCCCCCTCCCCCATGGTTGTTTTCCCCTGTGGCAACATAAACATATGTCTGATAAACACATTTCTATATCAGCCAGCCCTTTTGTGGGAGCTGCAAGCTGACCAAAGCATATAACACGAGCTGTGTGCTAATGAGGAGAAGCTGCTAGACTCTTCTGTTTCTTTTTGTCACCTCAGTTTATGTTGACCTGCCCCTATCGGGTCGTGTAGCTCATAGATGCCATAGCATCTAATGATAGGAGGAAAGACACTTAATGCCAAAAAGACAGGGAGGAAGGAGACGATTAGGAGCGATATGAGATTACATTTATCACAGTATTTTCTGAAAATTCACTTGTGCGTTCATATAGCTCTCAGTAGGTTGGCACAGAATTCAGTTCAGGATTGTCCCAGATAGGCCTTACTTAGATATCAGAGCCTCTAGCACCCTCAAACAAGTTAGATTAAAAAGATTTTGAAGATAAGCCTGTATGTTCCCAGGGGAAATCCCTTTTGTCTTTTTTTTTAAGACTACTTTAAATATACATATTTTTAGTGTTAAAATAATAGATAATCTTGAGCCATTTCCTTAGCCTCTTTGAGTCTTTTTTCATCTGTAATATAAACAGTTTATCTCAAGAGCTACTTATCCCAAGTATCTTTGATTATATGCTAAATGTTATAAATGGAAAAAGCTGAGAGGGAAATGTGTTACTGTACTTATTTCAAAGCTTGGTCATTATCTGCAAAGTCTTACCTGACCTTCTGGGTAACAACTCTTATAACAGAGATAGACGATACAGAAATCAATCTTATACACATGAGACCAACTGTTCTCTGAATAGAAGTCGCAAAATGTGGAAAACAGTATGTGGAACCTCATATAAATGATCCCTTGTGTCCTTCCATTATAGTTTTCTTAGCAACTCAAAGGTAAAACAAAGTATCTTGTCTAAGAAGATCAAAATGCCACCTTCCGTTTTATTTGGTACATACAGGTTTCGTATGGTTTTATAGATTTTGTCTCATTACTCATTTGATTTTCATAAAAATTGGGATTGTTTGAAAGAAGAGTCATTAATATTCTTTACAGCTTGTTCTTGTCCCTCCTTTTATGTCCGTTGCTAGTGCAGACTTCTGTCTTATGTAAAATATTCCACTGATGCCCTTGGTAGATTTAGGGGTTGTTAAAGAAATTCTAATAACAGCTCAGGGAGCAGTCAGGAACTGCGTGTCCTATACTGTCTGACCCTGGCTAGTCATTCTTCTTGTAGTTTTAAATCTTTGTGTACAGACCATAATTCACAAAACACTTTTGATCCATTTAAATTCAGCAAATCTTTCCAAACACTAGAGCTTCTCACAACCAGGGCCAGAAATGTTGGGTTTTTCTGCTATTAATGCCATTACCTATTAACAATGGTAACAATATGGAAATGGTTATTTGGATTTGTGAAGGGAACATTTCACTAGTGAAAACAGCAAATGAAAATGGCCAAGAAGGAGAGATTAACCTTTTTAAAAATCAGTGTTTTTTTCCCCAGTGTTTTCCATAAACGTACATTTTTCTGTCAGGAAAATTGTTTGGATATTCTATTCATGCATATGGATGTATTCCATATTTATATATATAATTATTGTTTTCCTTCTAAATGGGCAGGAACTCTTCTAAATAAAAGGAAAACGTAACTCTTAGGCACACACGTACATGCACCCACACATGCACGTGCGCGCGCACGCGCGCGCGCACACACACACACACACACACTAGCTAACCTGTCTTACCTTGCTTGGGATAGTTATTTACCATGATTACATAAATTTCTGCCATTTGTCCCGGAATACATTGCATAGAGTTGTCTATGTGAAAAGCAACTTCATTGCAAATCAGGCTGTCTGATTTTAGCATGTTTTCTTGTGAGTTCCTTCCAGCTTGGGTTTTTTCAAGGGATTAGTCCTCTTTCCCTCTGTCCACAGTTTGTGCACCAGTGTGGCCTTTCCCTCGCTCACATCATTAGTACTGGAGCAGGCCTATCATAGCTTCTCGGTGTCTGTGTTGCAGAGAATAGCAGCCTGCCTGTTAGTTACCCTCCAGGGCTCCCAAGGAAGTCTGGTGTTTATTTAGTTCATACTCATGGGCCCATGTTGCTTTCTTCGTTCCAGCAAATGAACCGTGGTAATGTCAGGTGTTCACATAAGGGCCATGTTTCTCAATCTTGATGCTACTGACACTTTGACACCAGACTCTCTGTTGTGGGGGGCTTTCCTGTGTATTGTTGGGCAGTTAGCAGGGTCCTGGCCTCTGTCACGTAGGCAGAAGTAGCAAGCCCTCCCCCAGCTGTGACAAGCAAAAATGTCTCCACACATTGTCAAATATGCTCTGGGGCACAGAATTGTCCCGGGTTGAGAACCACTGACATAGAACACGGTTACCTGCCTGTCGGATTCCCTTCAGGGCCCCCAGTATGATTTTTGTATTTCTGTATTTTAAGACAGATCATTCTAAACATATTCTTCAAATCGAAAAATAAACTATTTCTCTTTCATGTGTGATACCATAACAGACATGTAGTTTAAAAACTATTTAAAAGTAAACTTTGCACAGTTTAAGAATGTACTTATTTTGTCTTCTCTTTAGATAATTCTTATAAGTTTAATTATTTTGCACTTTGGGATATCTAGCCAGTTTTTCATTCTAAGCTCATTTAGATGTTATAATCTTCCCTTTTATGTATAGTAATCGCATTGCACCTTAATTCCCACCCATTGTTCAATTCTGGAGGGTATAGAAACATAGTTTCTGTACTTAAATAACCTTCAAATTAGGAGAAAAACTAAGCAGATTTAGGCAAATATTTCCAAGACAGTAGTTTCTTTTTTTTAGAAGTATTTTTATTGTTTGAGACAGACAGAGAGAAGGGGGAGAGCCCAGAGCAGTCTTTATAGTTGTACACTAACTTTTTCTGTATAGTTACATTCCACAGGTGGGCTCAGGGCTGTGTATGGCAGCAACCAGGCTGCAAGCCTCCTACATGGGCAACCCAGCCCGGTGAAAACTGAACTGGGGGCACACCCCAGTTCAGCAAATGGGTCTGCACAGTCTGGGCATCAGTCCTCGGACCCTGGGACTGCAAGACGAGTGCTCAAGCCGCCAAGCCATCCCGGCTTCCCCTCTCTCCAGTTTTTAATGGTCACCCGCAGGTGTGGGACCAGCTTGTTTCTCATCTCGGTCCCTCCTGTCAGTCTCAAGGTGGTTTCTTCTATATGTCTGTAGTTGTAGGGCTTCAGTTCAGCTAGACTTCAGGAGATGCTCACTGATGGTTGTTCTGTAGTTCAGTTGTCATTCATGTGGTCCTGAGAGGAAGTGAGTACAGCATTTACCTACTCCACCTTCTTGACCAGAATAAAAAGAAGCTTGTCTATATTTTAATTCTTTCCTTCTTTATTGTCAAGACAAAAAGAGAGGGAATATACCACTAGGATATATAATGGTTTGTAGTAAAAATGAGAGAGCAAAACAAAATGAAAATGTCCATCCCCAAACCTTGCCTTTACTACTGTCATTTGGCATATAGGCGAGCGGTTTTAGAAGGGCTCAAGTGATGGATCTTGCATCATAGGAGCTACAAAGAACCTTGAGAATTTCCAACATTTAAGCACAGCAGAATCTATAGTATTTTGAAAGAGGAAAACAGTCTGTAGCTTCCCTTGGTAATTCACACTAATGCTTTAACAACTTTTAGCATCGGGAATTCTTCCGTATGAGTTGCAGCCTGAATGCCTCATGCTGCTTAGGCCTGTTTCTTCTTGTTCTGTTCTCAGTAGAGGGGTTGAACAGCTGGTCACAGGCCTCTATGCAAGAGCTTTTACATAATTGAAAACTGATATTAAATCGCCCCTTCAGCTACTACTACTTGCTCATTCCTTTTTTTTTTTTTAATAACTAAATAATTCAATTTTCTTAAGCTGTTCTCATAGGTCTTTTAACCCCTCTAATTATCATGCCTTTCTGCCATGCCTTCTCTAAGTTCTGGGTCAGCTGTAACCACCAGAAGTAGACATTGTTTTCTCAGAAGGGTTTGAACAGCACTGAGGGTAATGAGATCATTTCCTCACACAGTACTTTATACCTTTAGTTACACATCACGCACAAGGTGTTTCCTTTTTTTATTTTTTACTCCTACATTGTTGCTAACTCAAGATCAGATAGGTTTTCTGTCTCCCAGAATGAATAGAAGCTTTCTGTTATGTTACACTTTGTGTGAGCATGAATTCTTACTCCACCGCATGTTTCTGAACCCATCATTAAACAAACTATCATTTAAACCTAAGTCAGAAAAAAAATACATAGGTTCCGATTAAGCAGTGATAAACCCATGTTTTAAATAAGAATGAATTAATAGTGCTTTTCAATTTCCTGCCTTCCTCTATAATGGTATGTCTCCTAGCGACAAAGGGTTATTTTGATAAAGTCAGTTTCAAGACCAGTGGAGCAAGAGATTGTTATAGGATGTATTATAGCTACAACTTGTAGCTTTTTTGACGAAGTCTCTCATTGTGTCTTTGCGTGTATGAGATGGAGAAACAGCTGCAATAGCAATTAAATGGTGATATAACTGGAGGAGTCACAGTCCAACATCCAGGGAAGGCTGAGTCCTGGGTCTGTGTTCACCTGAGGTGCAGGCTCAGGGGGTGTGGCTCACATTTGACCTTGGCCTCTCTGATATTTTCATCAGTGACATTTTTTATGGAGACAGGATACATGTTTTAAAATATTAAAATTATACAAAGTTGGGTATGGTTAATTCATTGGCTGTAGGAGTCAGAATTTTTAAAGATACTGATGAGATTGTACCTTGGGCTCAAAACTGTCAGGACAGCTCTTGAAAGAAGTGCAAGGAAACAAATCCCCAATGGAAACATACAAGATGAAGGAATCACTGGAAACAGCCAGAAACAGCATTCCCAACAGAGCGTTGGTACCTTGTGACATTCACCGGCCTTGTAAGTTAAAAAGAAAGAAAAAAGATAAACATCTTGGGATCACTGAATAACAAGTGTGGGAAAATCTGAGGTCAGATGAAGTTTAATGTGTTTCTTGACCGAAGAATTTCTAAGCTTTTAATATGTCAAGTACATTAAGAGTTTTAAGAGGTGGACAGAAAGTGCACTGTTTCC
>PVKE010035596.1:0-16807 GCA_004027555.1 Craseonycteris thonglongyai
GAGTCAACTCATCTCTTTGTTTGACATGCAGGGATCCTTCTCTCTCGCGCATCCACATGAAACAACGCTCCTTTCCGCCATGTGGCTGCCGACATGGTTGTATTTTTTCATTTTTATTTTTTGATGAATATTTTGGGAAAACCCGCGAAGCACTGAAGCCGCAAAACATGAAGCGCGAAGTGGCGAGGGAACACTGTACTGCTATAGCCTTGACACTATAGTCTAAACAGAGCAATTAGGATGATCCTTTTAAAATGGAAGTCTTGGGGAAACCAGGATGGCTCGGTGGGTTAAGCGCTCACTTTGCAGCGCCGGGGACCAGGGATCGAATCCCAGCCCCGACCCATGCGGAACCATGTGCTGGGCTGGGAGCTCCCCCAGTTCAGTTCTCTCTCTCTCTCTCTCTCTCTCTCTCTCTCTCTCTCTCTCTCTCTCTCTCTCTCTCTGTCAAAAATAAATAAATAAATAATATATTTTAAAGTGGAAGTCTGAGGCTGGGACTTAGTCGCTTCCTATTTCACTACATGAGACAAATTACTTAATTTCTCAGTGCCTCAGTTGCTTTATCTCTAAAAAGATAATAATACCTCCCTCAAGAGACCATGGGATTTGACAAAATAATACATATGAAGCCCTTAACACAAACCTGGTACAAAGAAAATAATAAAGTTTAGTTGCTGTTCTTTTTATTTTTATTTCCAATGCGCTTTCCAAATCAGAAGCTCATTTTTGTCTCCTTGCCATTGCTTCAGTGCTTGAGGTGGCAGGATTCTATAGGAATATTTGGACTTAATTTAATAACTCATTGCTGTCAGGCAAAATCTTCAAACCATTTTTGTGAGAGAATAGTATTTTCAGAAACAATGTTCATTTAACCGAAGGAAATTTCATTCCCATCTTTGCTGTTCTATAAGCAGTGCAGCACTTGGTTTCCTGCACTAAATAGGAACTACTTTCTTAGTAGAAAGTGTTCTTTTTGTTAGAACCCTAGTTGCTAACTTTTGAAGTGTGTGTTCCCTAAAAGATAATGAAAGACAGCCTCCTACTTATTTTTTTATTGAGCCTTTTAGCTGAGATTTTATTCTGACTACTTCTTGGTTATTTATTACATTTGTGACATAACATAGTTAGGGGTTTTTTCCTCTTTAGATGTCTCACCACTTCAAAATTGACTGTACTTATAAGACACTTAGATTTAATGTTCCTACTCATATTTTCTGTCATGCCTTGCTGGTTTTTACAATGAACCAAAAAGAGAAGATGTAGCCATCAGATTTGCTAATGGTAATAAAAGCAAAGAGCATGATATATAATGTGAGAGCACAGAAGAGGCTAGTTACAAGAAAAGAGACTCAATTTCTGGAAGTCTGAGAGAATGTGAGAAATGTAAGAAAAGTTTCTAGGGACCTAACCCACTAGCTATGGAAGAGGGACCAGGGGAAACCAAACGTGTTCTGGTTCAGTAAAGCAACCAAGGCACAACACCTCAGGCCTGAGCAGCTTATGCCCCAGTTGCTTGGGGAATGAGAGTTGTGACTTAATTCCCTAATTAGAGAAAGAAGGAAAAACACTTGAAAATCTGGTAAGGAAAAAAAAAACCCAAAAAAACCCTTCTTAGTGACTTGAGTCCTTGTACTAGATTGTGTCTGCTTGCTCCACAGATAGTAGACAGGTACAATGAAAGCCATTGTTAACATGATACACAGCTCCAGGGATTTAGATACTTTCTACATCAGAAAGCAGCAACAGTAATATTATACAATATTATTTGTCAATTATATCTTAATAAACTGTTTGGTATGAAGAAAGCTGGAACAATCTCAGGTCTGTTGTGTTAGGGTAGGGCAAACATTGTTACATGCAGATTCTTTAGGGAACAGCTAAGCCAGTCCCCCAGTGACCTGGAACCATTTGAGGGTATGCGGGAGTGGTCAAGAAATTCACAGAATGAAAGGGAAGAAGGGTAAAAGAAACTATTCTTTTTCCTTTTCAATATATTCACCCTTAACCCTAGTATACTTTTCAGATCTTTCAGTAAGTTTACTTATGTGCTTGAAACATTTTGTTTGTTTTTGCCCACAAATTGCAGCTTTCACATCTTTGTTGTCTGTTAATTTCTTCCATCAAAGCTGTTTTTCTGTTTCAAAACAAATAATGATCAGAATCAGGTTTGGACCGTAGGGAGGATGGTTTAATGTTTGGAAGCCACAGTTGTGAAGAGTAGCCAACTCAACATTGCTCTCATGTATAGGCGTGTTGTTGTGCAAAAACAGCACCACTTTGGTCCATGTTCCTCTTATTTTCTCCTTCACAGATTCTTGTAACTGTTTTAGCAGACTGGAATAGCACTCTCCAGTTATTGTCACACCCTTATCCTTGTAATCAATCAGCAGGATACCCTTTGTATTCCCAAAAAACAGTAGCCATGGTTTTTCCAGCTAATTGTGACACCTTGAACTTCTTAGGGGGTGGTGTACCCTTTTCATGGCATTGCATGGGCCCTTGCTCTGGACTCAGGCTCGTAATGATGAACCCAAGTTTCATCTCCAGTGAAAATCACATTTAAAACTTCATATTTATTGTCTCTGCAGAGGTCCAAAAACTTGTGAACACTCGATGCACTGTTGTTCTTGAAGAAGCATGATCATTCCTAGTGCCCATTTTGCACTGACTTTTGACATCCTTAGATGCTGATGGAGAATATTCAAAATGGTTGTAGGTGATATTCCAACCAATTCTGCAAGCTGCTTTTTATGCAATCTGGCATCTTCCACTAAAAGTTTTTCAACTTTTTGACAATGTCTGAGGAAGTAGCCTCAATAAGGCATCTTGGGCAGAGGTCGTCTGCAATCCACTCTGCCTGGCTTGAAAGGCTATGCCATTTGTAAACCATGGATTTCCCAGGGCAATAGTCCCTGTACATGGCTAACATCTCTTTCAAAATAGTTTGAGTGTTTTCCCTGTTTTGTGAGGAACTTAATGATGGTATGAAATTCAATTCTATTCGCATTTGGGTTTTTTTCATGTTTGATGTGCACCTTTGGTGATATCTGAAAGAACATGGATGCAAGTAGGCTGTAATTTGGCACATATACTAATAATAAGTCACACAGTCAAGCTGTTCCCACTATTACTCCCACCTCTCCGATAACCGCCATTCCTTGAATTTCATCCTGTCTGAAAGTAGGGGTAGTAGTTTTTGAGACATCCCAGCAGCTGCAATATTGTTATCCTGCACCCACTTTAGCTACCAATGTGATATATCTCTGAAGAAATGCCTTATTGATAATTCTGATATCTCTGCTTTAATTTAATCTTCTTAAGTCTGTAGCAGAAACCCCCAAGAATAGACTACATTTTAGAAATTGCAGGGAAAGAGACAGGAAAAAAGTGCATTCATTCCTGAATCTCAGAAAACATGCTGCTACTTTTAGAAGTAAATCAGTTATCTTATAACAAAGTAAAAATTCATTAGGCTTGTAGTCTCTAGGATTTAACTTTAGAAGATGTGTTTGTGCCCTGAGAGACACTCTTCCCAATAACACTCCATAGTTACTTACCATAGTTTCTTGAGGCAAGCAGTTATCAGATTTTGCTCATGGAGACCTCCACTGTAGTTTTCAATATTTTTGAGGTTGCAAATAGTGTTGAAACAAACATCTTTGTACTTAACAAAGTGTGTGTTTGTATAGTAAAGTTTAGCATTAAGTTACTGGCTTAATTTATTTTTTTAATTCTGTTATTGAAGCACATAACATATGTACAGCAAAATACACAAATCATAGCTCAGTAAATGATCATAAAATGAACACACCTTCATAATCTCTACCCATATCAAAATAGAAAATTATCAGCACCCTGGAAACCTCCCTCAAACCCCCTTCCCATGACTACCACATCCCTTCCTCTTCCCCAGAGTAAACAATATTCTAATTTTTAACATCATAGAGCTGTTTTGCCTGTTTATGAGCTTTAAAAGTATTAAGTGGTTACTTGTAGTATATTATTGTGTGGGGTCTGGCTTTCCCCCCATCATCATCATGTGTTGGGATTTATCTATATTGTTGGAAGAGTGGTAGTTGATTTTTCTATTGTTGTATAGTAAGTCATATATACACAAACAACATTTATTTATTCATTCTAATTGCTCACTATTATACACGATCATCTTTTTCTTTTCTTTTTTTTTTTTTTTTTGAACTGAACTAGGGGCCTCACCGCATTCGGGAAGCACACCCCAGTTCAGCATGTGGGTCCAGCTGGGCCGGAGCCGGGATTCGATCCTCGGTCCTCAGAGCTTCAAAGCGAGCGCTTCACCCGCTGAGCCATCCTGGCTTTCCCTCATCTTTTTCTTAAACTACACATCTGTATACTTGGTTTGAAGGGTCTGTTTCTGGACTCTTTATTCTGTTTCATTAATATATTTGTCTATTCTTGTGTCAAAACCTTTTTTCTTAATTAAATGTATTGGGGTGATATTGGCTAGTAAAATTAAATAGCTTTAGGAGTACAATTCTATAATACCTCATCTGTGTGTTGCCTTGTGTGCTCACCACCCAGACCATCTCTTTCCATCACCATGTATTTGAGCCCCCCTCTCTCACCACCCCTACTCACCCCACTTATCTTCTGGCAGCCTCTAAAGTTTAGAGTCTAAACTATTGTCTGTGACCATGAGTTTCTGTTTCTTTGTTTTCTTGTTTCTTTGTTGCTTTCAGTTTTATATTTCACATATGAGTGAAGTCATATGGTTCTGGATTTTTTTTCTGTCTGACTTATTTCACTTAGCATGATGATCTCAGGATCCATCTATGTTGTCACAAATGGCAGTATTTTATCTTTTCTTATGGCTGAGTAATATTCTATTGTGTATATAGACCGTATCTTCTTTATCCAATAATATTGAAGGACACTTTGGTTGTTTCCATGTCTTGACCACTGTGAATAGTGCTGCAACAAACATCTGGGTACATACGTCTTTGCAAACAAAAGTTTGCAGATTTTTGGGATAGATACCCAGAAGAGGGATTGCTGAGTCATGCAGTAACTCTATTCTTAATTTTTTCTTTTTTTTTTTTTTTGAGGAACCTCCATACTGTTTTCCATAGTGGTTGTACCAATTTACATCCCCACCAGCAGTGTGTGACGGGTCCTTTTTCTCTCCAGCCTCTCTAGCACTTTTTACTATTGATATTATTAATAATAGCCATTCTAACAGGTGTGGGGAGATATCTCATTGTGGTTTCGATTTGTGTTTCCCTAATTGCTAGTGATATTGAGCATTTTTTTCATATATCTGTTGGCCATTTCTGTCTTCTTGGGTGAAGCATCTGTTCGCGTCCTCTGCCCATTTTAAATTGAATTGTTTGTTTTTTGTTGTACGAATTCTTTATATATTTTGGGTACTAGCCCCTTATCAGAGGCATTGTTTGCAAATACCTTCTCCCATTTAGTTGGTTGCCTCTTTATTTTATTGATGGTTTATTTTGTTATACAGAAGCTTTTTAGTTTGATATAGTCCCATTCATTTACTTGTGCATTACTTCCCTTGCCTTTGAAGTCAAATACTTGAAAGTCCTCCCTGAACCCAAGGTCCAAAAGTTTAGTACCAATGTTTTCTTCAATGTAATTTATTGTTTCAGGTCTTATGTGGAGGTCTTTGATCCATTTTGAGTTAATTTTGGTATATGGTGACAGATTACATTCTTTTGCACATGGCTTTTCAATTTTCTTAGCACTATTTATTGAAGAGGCTTTGTTTTCTCCATTGTATGTTTTTGGCTCTTTTATCTATCTATCTATCTATCTATCTATCTATCTATCTATCTACCGAGTATCTATCTATATATTTATCTATCTATATGGGTTTGTTTCTGGGTCTTCAACTCTATTCTGTTGGTTGCTCTGTCTGTTTTTCTGCCAATACCATACTGTTTTGATTATTGACACTTTGTAGCATAAATTGAAGTTAGGAAAGGTAATGCCTCCAGCTTGTTCTCTTTTTTTTTTTTTTAATTTTTGTAGGCATTGCTTTGGCAATTCATGTCTTTTGTGACTCTATACAAATCGGATTGTTTGTTGTTGTTTTTTAATCTAGTTTTAGAAGGAATGTCTTTGGGATTTTGATGGAACATTAAATCTGTGTATTGGGTCCCCAAACTTTTCAGCCTGCGAGCTGCATTAACTATCAAACAGCAGTTTGGGGGCTGACTACACACTCGAGGTCCAAACAAAAAAGAATCAAAACATAGATGTTGTTTTTAATTATTTATTTAATATTATTTTATTCAGATAAAAAGGTCTCCACGGGCTGGATAAGAGGGCCAGATGCGGCCCGCAGGCCGTAGTTTGGAGATCCCTGGAATGTGGCCATTTTAACTATGTTGATTCTTCCTGACTTAAATACAGAGAGAGAGATAGAGCACTGCATAATAATATAGCTTAATTATAGCTGTATAATAATGTCTTAATATCTGGTAAAATAAGACCCCCCCCCAAAAAAAAATTATGCTAGGATTCTTATTGGAAATCCTTTGACATGAATGGACATATTTACTATATTGAATCTCCCATTCCCAAAAGTGGTATGTCTCTCTACCTATTTTGTCTTTTATTTTGCTTAATAATATTTTATAGTTTTCTGTCTTACTCATCTCTTATTAGATTTAGTCTTAGGTATTTGGTGGAGTGTTTTTTATATTATTTTCAGTGGTATTATTTTTCAATTATTTCTTAACAGTGTTGGAAACATAATTTTTATATATAGAAGAGTAAAATTTTAATTGTAAAATGTTATGAGATTAAAAGGATCATTTTAATAATCACCTAGTATTTAAATTATAATGGGAATATTGGGTACATTAAGAAAAGCTGGGTTAAATTGAGGGTTTTAAGGTTGAAGTTTTCAGAAGAAAATCTAGGGGGAGCCTATTGCTAAATTGTGGGAATTCAGTATTAGTTGCTTGAGAGAGATGGCTAGGGCTTGCTTTCTCTCTCAGCTAAAATGATTGGAACTTAGAATGTTAGAATACTGTTTTCTCTTCTTCATGTGCTTTGAGCCTTCTCCCAGCCAGCCCAAATTTGGAAGCACTCAGGCAGGTGTGGAGCAAGTAGGATCAGAATGAATGGGGATTTCATTCAGTCCTTCAACTCTGGATGCTCTTGAATTGACAGGCTTCCCTCCCATTCCAAAACTCACCAAGAATGAAGCAGTAAACCATCCACCATCAGGCATTGTAAGCCTTCCAAAGTGATGATGGCAGTACCTGTTTTCTTTAACTCATACTTGGCTTTGTTTTTCTAGGTCTATAAAGGAGAATTTCAGCTACCTGAATTTCTTAAAGAAAAACCTCAGGTACTATATCTGTTTTCTACTCTTGGTATGTAATAGATGCCCTCTTGCGTTGAAATTATCTTTTTAGAGATAATATATAATGGTGGTAGAAAGATTGACCTCTGGTAATTGTTGCTTTTAGCAGTCATCTAACATGGTCTTAATTTTAGAGAGCACAATGTCTTACAAAATCAGGGGAATACTTTATTAGTAACTAAAATCTGATTGCTTGAGGTCCTCCAAGTCACATAGTATTCCACATATAAGAAGCCTGCTTTGTATGTCTGCTTTAGGCTTCTCATATCTAACTTGAAATAAAAATGTACAGTCACCCTTTGTTCTTATTACATACACATCCATGGCCTTATAACTTTCTTTTCATTTGGAGCCGAGAAGACTTCTGAATACCTTATATACATAGGCATTCGCCCTCAATTGCAAAATTCCCCAAGTTGGGAAAGGATGGGGAGAATTTGAAGCTTATAACTTTTACTTTTTTGGAGGGGGAGGACCAAAGATTCATCATTATACTCAGGGTGAGTATTTGTGAACAGTGGTTCACAATAACAATTTCCTCAATGTAGAGGTGCCAGCATTATTACTTTTTCTTTTTTACATTTAGTATTATTTTATATTAGTTTCAGGTATAGGCTTTTCATGAGTTCTATAACAACTATGGCTTATTTATTATTTATTGTTTTCTTTAATATTTGTGAACGTCTCAGTCTTTTGTTATGTAGTTTGTTTCTGCACAACTATTGTACTTTTCCAATGGAATAAAGTCTATTACTAATTAATAAAAAAGGCATTTATGTAATTTATTCAGTGATCACCCTGATTAGTCTAGTACCTGTCTAGCATCGTATATAGTTGTTGCAACATTATTGACTATACATCCATACTGCACATCCCCATGACTATTTTGTAACTACCAATTTGTATTTTTTAATTTCTTCACCTTTTTTCATCCAGCTACCCTAACCCACCTCCCCTCCAACTTTTACTTTTTAAAACATTAGTTAAAACAAATCCAGAGTTATCCTTGTAATGTTACAGTCTCACTGAGATTTCAGTATTGCTTATTGAGTTGAAGAAAAACAAGTAGTGTTGTGGCTGATGTGCTCAGAGTAGCCCCGAGTGTCCTGCATCTGAGCCCCTTCTGCCATTCTTATATAGTAATGGGAGAAAAAATGAACAACTACTGATTGAACCCAGCAGAAGACTTTCTTTTCTAGCATAATGATAATACATGTTGACTCTAAGCTGCTGCTATCAGTGACTAGCTTGTTAATAGCAAATGAAGACTCAGCACTGAACCCAGTTTTCCAAAATGTTTCAGCTCTGGATTGGTGAGGGAAGTGCACCACCTCACAGATTATGTGAAGTCGTGTTGCCTGAAGCAAGCCTGCAGGAAGTGGGCTGCACTCATACCAGAATCTGTGTCTCACACCAGAGTTAAAGGCTCTGTCTTCTTAGAACTTTGTTTGATAATAGTCAGCCATCAATATACACTACTTGAGAATTTTCAACTACTTTCAAGGTATATTCTTATTAGCATATACTTAATTTTAATCCATTTATTTGTTTATTTAAAAATTTCAACAAATGTTAACTCAATTTCTACTATGGATAAGAAATAGTAAATCCTCAGGAGTCAGAGAAAAATATCTTCTCAAGGAAAATATTTGCCAATGATACATCCTGTAAGGGCTAATATCCAAAATATATAAAAAACTCATACAACTTAGCATCAAAACAAGCAATCTGATTAAAATATGGGCAGAGGACCTAAATAGACATCTCTCCAAAGAGAACATGCCAGTGGCCAATAGTTCTATGAAAAAACGCTCAACATCACTAACCATCACAGAAATGCAAATTAAAACCACAAATTAACACTTCACACCTGCCAGAATGGCTGTCATCAATAAATCAACAAACAACAAGTGTTGGCAAGGATGTGGAGAAAAGGGAACCTTTTGGCACTGTTGGTGGGATTGTAAACTGGTACAGCCACTATGGAAAGCAGTTATAGAAGTTCCTCAAAAAATTAAAAATAGAATTACGTTATGACCCATAAATTTCACTTCTGGTTATTTAACCAAAGAAATCCAAAACACTAAATTGAAAAATATATGTACCCCTATGTTCATTGTAGCATTGTTTATAATAGTCAAGATATGGAAGTGACCTAAGTGTCCATCAATAGATAGATAAAGAGAAGGTGGTACATATGTATGACGGAATATTACTCAGCCATAAAAAGGAATGAAATCTTGCCATTTGCTACAACATGGATGAACCTAGAGAGTATAATTCAAAATGAAATAAGTCAGACTAAGAAAGACAAATACCATATGACTTTATTTTTTTATAGAGAATTTAAAGAACATTTATTTATGATAAATGAACAAACAAAATAGAACAAATTGATGGTTACCTGACGGGAGGGTGGGTCAGTGGGATGGGTGAAAAGGTAGAAGGGAGTTGGATATCCAAATTGCTAGTTATAAAAACAGTCACAAGAATGTAAAGTACAGCATAGGAAATATAGTCAATAATTATAATAACTATGTATGGTGTCAGATGGGTACTAGACTTATCAGGGTTATCACTTTGTAAGTTATATAAATGTCTAATCACTACATTGTACACCTGACACTAATATAATATTGTACATCAACTGTAATTGAAAGATAGAAAGAATTAATAGAAGAAAAAATCTTCTCAAGGGACTTCTGACAATCCAAAATACTGATTAATTTTTGCAGATTAGGGGGTACAGGTCCTGGGCTTGGCATGATGTTCCAGAAACCTGGATGGATTCATAAACAAGCTGTCACTCGCTTATAGGCTATAGCAATTGGAGCCAGAGAATAATCCAAGAGTCAGTCTCGAAGAAATGTCACATCCAAAGCCTGTTTGCATAATAAGTCTGAAGGAATCAAGAAAGGGTATTTAAGATTCATACTACAGGGACATCCCTGCTTCACAGCATACACAAATATAATTTCCAGGTTGGTTATAGACCTAAAGGTGAAAGGCAAAATATTACAGTTTTTAAGGAGACAATAAAGGAGAATATTTTATGACATTAAAAGGGAAGGTTTTCCTAACCAAATCATTAAAAAAACACTAATCGTGAATTTTATAATGGATAAAATTGACTACATTAAAATTGAGGATGTTTGCTTAATTAGAAAGCTTCATAAAGAGTAAAAAACATATGCCCTCAGTGAGAGAAAATATTTGAAACAAATGACTCATCTGTGGAATATACCGGTAGATACTCATACTTTCTATAAATCAATAACAAGTTTTTGAAAACTGGGCAAAAGATATAACAGGCACTTCAAGCCCCTTATCCTGATAGTTTCATTTAATGCATCACACATACACACTTAGAAAAGGGCCTACCTATAAAAGACTTTGATTTAACTTGCAATAAATGGGAAAACTGAAGCCTACAGAACTCTCTCAGGTTTGATATTTAGGTAGAATGTCTCATGGAACTCAGGAAAGCACTGTACTTAACAATTACAGTTTTATATTTATAAAAAATATAGATCAGCACCAATCAAATGGAGAGACATAAGACATGGTGTGGGAGGGTCTCTGTGCCCATTCCCCATAGAATCAGGGTACTTCACCCTCCTGGCACACCACTGTGATCACCAGTTAGGAAGCTCCACTGAATTTTGGCATCCAGAGTTTTTATTGGGGTCTAATTACACAGGCATGTGGTTAAATCGTTGGCCGTGTGATTGGCCTCAGTCTCCAGTCAACATCCCTTACTCAGAGGCTGGGCTGGCTCAATTCCCCAACCCTCCAGTTGCAGGGTTGATCTTTCTGGTGAACAGCCCCCATCTCTTAGAGTAAACTCAGGTATGACCTAAGGGGCTCTTGAATAACACAGATGCTCCTGTAAACCAGGAAGTTCCAAGGAGTTAGTCTCCCTACCATAACCCAGGGACAAAGACCGGTCAAATGATTTATTATACAACAGTAACAGACTGAGTTCATTAGAACGTTTATCATCAGAGCCTGCAAACTACACCTGATTATTTTGACAGGAACAGTTACTTGCTGACCAAACGTCAAGAACTTTAAAACACCTTTTGCTTTCTTTACAGACTGAGAAGGTGGAGTAGCAGAGCCAGGAACCTCTTACATAGGTGAGGATTGGGGGACATTGCTGGGATTTGGGTTTTCCCTGCTTAGGCTCTCGGAGGACAGCAGCGTGGCCAGGGCAAAGAGCACAGCTCTGGAGTTGGTTTGCCTAGGTTGGAACTGGCTCTGTGTGGCAATGAGAAAACTACTTCTCTGTTTCTTAGTTGCTCATCTGTAAAATGAGGACAATATTAATAAGGGAGTGGTAGTAAGACTTGACTGTCATATTGTCCGCAAGAAGCCTGGTACATAGTTAGTGGTACAACTAACACTCTGACAGTGTTAGTTGTTACTTTCAATATGATAGAATGTAATATTTTACCTGAAAGAAACCTGAAGAACTACGCCAACCTTCTGTTTGCTGATATACAAATGGATACTAGAGAGTAGGTTGTTTGTCAAGGTCACATCATATGTGTGAGAACCCAGGGCTGAAGAATACCAGTGATACTTCTACCATCCTGTGCTGTTTTCTCTATCTGCTGGACATGCAAATAATACTGTACTAATATTTGGGGAGCTTGGTGGTTTTTCAAGTCTGCCCTTGCTGATTTCAGTGTAGTATTATGATATTATATATTTGTAACCTATGTTATCTCATCGTAGCTAAGGGTTACAGTATGGTCTCGACCAGCCATGTGTGATAAACCCCTTTTATATCTGAGTAATCAGTAGGTACATGTCCAGGGACACCAGCCAATTAGTGGCAAAGCTGGTTTCTGAACCCAGACCTTCTGATGTAGCTGCTCAGAGCTAACACCGCTTTCCCACATTCTTAAGATTTTGTTTTGCTCTGAATGATGTGGTGATTGATACCTTAGATCATTTGGGATGTGAAGAACTATTTTAAAATTTGATTTTTCTTATAGTTTTGCTTGCTGTTTTATTTTTATTGTACATAATAATCGTGTGTTGAGTGTATACTCCATACCAAGGATGAAATACCAAGCATTATATATATGTGACATATGATATATAACATCTATGATAAATGTTTATATGTATTATTTACATATATACATATATGAATGAGTTCATTCAAGTTTCAAACCACTCTGGCAAGTAGGTGGTATTATTCTAGTACTGATGAGAAAATTAAGGTTGAATATTTGAAATAGATTTGCATGACTTGCTGTGTGTTAATAGATTAGGAAAAGCACGCAAACACTACTATGTCATTTGCTAAGGAGCAAATGCTAAATGTTAGATGTACTCTATAAACATGCATGTATAACAATAATTGGCAGGTCTTGGATAACTTCATCCAAAATACTTTCAAAATGTATAAATTTCCTCGCCCACACACATGCACACATGCACACGCACACACACACACACACACACAGGGATTCATTTATTGATCAGTTGTTTTACAAGATACATTCAAAGAAATTTCTCTGGTAATAAAGTATAAAAATGGTCCCTAAAAATATTGTCTTTGTTTACAAGACAGAATGCACTGTCAAGTTGACTCCAGCCTTCAAGTTGGCTCCATAGGAGCATTTCATTCTTGTTTGCTTGTCGAGGCCTGTAGGTACCCACGTACATTGAGAGAAAGATTCAGAAGGAGCTAGGCAGACAGAAAAGTATCTCAGGACAAATACTAGTCTCTCTTCTTGTCTTTTGGTTCCCATGGGCATTAGAAAGACAGTCACTGTGTTCTCTAAAGCTTCTTTAAAAGAACCTTACTGTCCACTTTTTCAAAGAAAGAGTCAGCACGTTGGACCCGTGGACATTTGACGTTTCTACCAATGCCCCTGCAGTAGCTTTAGTTGCAGATGACAGTTGGAGTCATTTGAAAATGGGCAAGAGTAGTCCTTGCTTTTGCTGCCATCTTGTTTTGCACAGGGAAGCTACTGTCAGGCATCTCAGCACATCCCAGACTGAGGGAGAGTGTGTCTGTCAGGTAGTCATTCTGAGGCAGCTGTTCTCAGAATTGTCAATAGTCTGGCCCATCTACACAGCTTACACCAGGCCCACAACTGGGAAGGAGGTGGTGTGGTGCACGGGGAGCAAGAACCGTGACTTCACACTTCTAACTGCATTTGTTTTGTTTGCCCTAGAGAAGACTGCTGCCTTTTCAACAGAAGGGAAGTTTCTAGGACTGGTTGTCTCCGGCTGAGATCCATGGAGTCTATGTGCCATGGCGTGCATCTCCTATTCATTTGCCAGTGTCCTCCCACTGAGAGGGTGGATGTCAGTCACGTTGGGCCTTCCTGAGTACAGCACTCTTGATTCTGATTGCATGCACCACCCAGTGAACGAGGAACCCAGAAGCAACATGGGCTTTCTGTTAAAACTGCTCTGGTTCTTATCATTTCTTACCAGATTCTGAACTTTGTTTTCAAGGGGAGGGTCTAAAAATGGGATTTTGTGAATGAAATTTGGCAGTTTCATCTTGGAATAGGTTGTCTATACATGTTCTAATGTTTTGTAGAACAGTTGTACCTGTTTAAATGTATTGATGTGGATAATACTAAATATCTTAATTATTTAAATAATTCATTGCATTCTTTCTGAGAAATTGAGGAATTACCAAATACATTTACAACTTAATGAGTTTTGTATTTTATTTTTCAAAATAAAAGCTTTAAATGTGAAGCATTCTGGTAGTTTAAATGTTTTCATTATGTGATTTCCGAGAAGCAGGAAGACCTGATAAACCAAAGTTTCTTCATTTTGCTGTATTATATCCAGTTGGCTGTATTCCCCTCTATGCATCATAATTTCTTAGTGAAGTTTTTTGCTGCAATTTATTTCAGAGAGACCTGCTACCATCCATTTGTTTCAGAATCCTGTTCCTCTATTTCATGCTTACGTATACTATATTTAAGGACAGAGAAGTTACTGATTACAGCTGTTTTCTAGAAGCCATTGTTATAGAATGCAGGATGACCAGCCAATAAGGGTAACTTCCATTTCCTGAGTGTTTTTTATGTGCTAGACACTGATCTAGGTTTTTTATATGTTATCTCATTTCTGGCCTGAAAACTCTACCTCCTCCATCCTCATTCATCTCAGTAATTGTACAAGGGGTAGTCAAGAAATTTGTAGGATGGGACTATCAGGGAGGTGGGAGTACTAGTGCACAGTTTGATTGTGTGACTTAGTATATGTGACAGATTGCAGCCTACTTGTGTCTGTATACTTTCAGATATCACTGAATAAGCACATCAAATGTGAAGAAAACCTCAAGTGTAGGGGAAGCCGGGATGGCTCAGTGGGTTAAGCACTTACTTTGCAGCCCTGGGGACCAAGGATCGAATCCCGGCCCCAGCCTGTGTAGACCCATATGCTGAACTGGGGAGTGCCCCTAGTTCAGTTCTCACCAGGGTGAGACCCTGGCCCAGTTCCTGCCCTGTGCACCCCACACCCACCTGTGGAATGAAACTATGTGGAAAAACCAATGATGTACAACTATGGAGACTGCTCTGGGCCCTCCCCTTCTCTCTGTTTCTGTATCTCTCTATCTCTCTCTGTGTCACAAACAATAAAAAGCAAACAAAACCTTGAGTGTAGATAAAATTGCATTTCATGCCATCATTAAGTTCCTCACAATACAAGGAAAAACACCTCAAACCATTTGGGACAAGATGTTAGTGGTTTACAGGGACTGTTGCCCCGGGAAATCCATGGTTTACAAGTGGCGGAGCCTTTTCAAACCAGGCAGAGAGTCAATTGAAGACGACTTCTGTCCAGGATGCCCTATTGAGGCCACTTCCTCAGACATTGTCAAAAAGTTGGAAATTTATAGTGTAAGATGCCAGGCTGAATAAGAAGCAGCTTACAGAACTGGTTGGAGTATCAGCCATAACCATTTTGAATATTCTCCATCAGCATCTAAGGATGTCAAAAGTCAGTGCAAAATGGGTACCAAGAATGCTTCACACCATTTCAAAAACAACAGCACATCGAGTGTTCACGAGTTTTTGGACCTCTGCAGAGACAAAAAAATATGAAGTTTTAAATGTGATTGTCACTGGAGATGAAACTTGGGTTCATCATGATGAGCCTGAGTCAAAGCAGGGGCCCATGCAGTGCCATGAAAAGGGCACGCCACCCCTAAGAAGGTCAAGGTGCTGCAATCGAGGAAAAACCATGGCTGCTGCTGTTTGGGATATGGAGGGTCCTACTGATCAATTAGAAGGATAAAGGTGTCACAATAGCTGTAGAGTACTGTTCCAGTCTGCTGGAACAGTTAAGAGAATCTGTGAAGAGGGAAATGGACCCAAAAGGCTCTGCTTTTGCATGACAACACGCCTGTGCACAAGAGCTGTGTGTTGGCTATTCTTCATGACTGTGAATTTCAAACATTAAGCCACCATCCCATAGCCCAGACATGTTCTATCCTATTATTTGTTCCCAAATATGAAAAACAGCTTCAAGGAAGAAATTTACAGATGATGAAGAGATTAAAGCTGCCATTTGAGGGCAAAAACAAAATAGTTTTTTGAAGGTACAAATAAACTTATTAGAAGATCTGAAAAGTGTACTAGGGTTAAAGGTGAATATATTGAAAAGGAAAAATAGTAGGTTTTTTTTTTTACCTTTTATTGCCCTTCACTCTGTGAAATTCATGACAACCTCTTGTATTTTTCTACCTAGTCACTCAAGCCAGAAACCTGAGTTATACTTGATTCACCTTTTTCCTCTCCTAACTCACCTACAAGATCTTTGATTCTACTTTCAAAATATTTCTTGAGGGGAAGCTGGGATGGCTCAGTGGGTTAAGTGCTCACTTTGCAGCGCCGTGGACCGGGGATCGAATCCTGGCCCTGGCCCTGGCCCATGCGGAACCATATGCTGAACTGGGAGCTCCCCCAGTTTAGTTCTCTCTCTGTCTCTGTATCTCTCTCTCTCTCTGTCAAAAATAAAAATTTAAAAAAAAAAATTTAAAAAAAAAAAAATTTCTTGAGGGGAAGCCGGGATGGCTCAGCGGGTTGAGCGCTCATTTTGCAGCCCTGGGGTCCGAGGATCAAGTCCTGGCCCCGGCCCGTGCAAACCTATATGCTGAACAGGGGTGTGCTGCCCAGTGGGAGGTCCCCAGTTCAGCCTCTGGCTTGTGGGTTTGTGCCTCCCATGTGGGAGGCCCCCAACCTGGTTCCCACCCTGTGCAGTCCTGCACCCACCTGTGTGGAATGAGACTACGTCAAAAACTGATCATGTACAACTATGGAGACTGCTCTGGTTCCTCCTCCTCCTCCTTCTTCTTCTTCTTCTTCTTCTTCTTCTTCTTCTTCTTCTTCTTCTTCTTCTTCTTCTTCTTCTTCTTCTTCTTCTTCTTCTTCTTCTTCTTCTTCTTCT
>PVKE010035597.1:0-16799 GCA_004027555.1 Craseonycteris thonglongyai
TATTAAAAAAAAAAAAAAGGTGCCCTCAAAAAACAACAAACAAACAAAAAAAGCCCACAGAGGTAAGTGATACATCAGATCACTGTGAGTTGGTTTTTGAATAAGTAATCTTTTATAGGTGACAAGGCTGATAACAGGGGTGGATATAGCATATTTAAAGGAACAAAAATGAATCCATGAAAACACTATATTGGAAAAGCAAGCAGAATTACCTTTCTCAAAATTGAAGGTCAGTGTTAAAAAAGAAATTGTGAGAATTAAAGTAACTTTGCTGAGCAGGAAAAGAGACTGGGCAATGTTGGGAGGGGGCCTTAGTTACAGTTTAAGTTGTTCTTTAGCCCTTGAACTGTTATTTAACTTGATGAAATTGTGATACCACTGATGTGTGTATCCTTTCAACCATTCTAGCAAGAGCTCCACCTCAAGGAAAGGTGGCCATCTGTTCAATGTGAGCTGTTTTTCTCTGACAATGATCTTCACAGCAGGGTAGTAATAGTAACAGCTACTGTCTATTAAGTGTCTGCTCTGTGCTGGGTACTTTATATATACACATCATCTCTAATCCTCACATCAACTCTACAAAGTAGGAATCATTGTGCTCTTCTCATTTGAGAAAACCAGCTCAGAAAATAAAATTCCTTGCACAAAGGTGCATAGAGAGTAACTGCTAATAGAGCTAGTCTCTTTGACATCAAAACTGATGCTCTTCCACCAAGTCTTACAGTAAGAAAGACTGCCATTGAGAGAACATCTTCCACCATTTAAATAGCCAAGCACTTTTACATGAAGGTTCAAATTCTTACCTGTTCATCTACCTCTTGAAAACTGTCAACAGCAGTGTCATTTGTTTCAAGCTTTCCACTCGTACCACTAAGAGATGAGCTGCTATCACTTACACTACCTTCCGAGGTGCCTGTGCCATTGTCACTAGCTGGCCGTGAAGACACAAAGAGGCTGATGTTATCAAAATCATCATAGAGTCTATTCTCAGTATCCATCTTCTGTCCTTTTGCTGGATTGTAGGGTCTTAGGAAGGAAGAATACACATATCCTTTTATAACTGGATAGGAATAAAATGAAAAAAGAAACAAGGTTATTTGTATTTGCTTTCCAAACATTTGTGTTTAGAGGAAACATGTAGAGGCTCCTGGGGAAGTCTCAACCAAAAGAAAGGTGGTAGTTCAGCGCATCTTAAGCAAAAAACTTACTTCCTGTGTCAACAAGCCACCTGCTTGTACTCCCCAATGGATCTCTCTGTTCCATTACAGCCACCAACTCCCCTTCCAGAAGATTGATGTCATATTCTTGTGTTGCATTGCATTTGCGCTTAGCTTGGTAGAGCTCTTCTGTACTGTATGTGGACAGAAGTTTGGCACGGTGAGTTTCAGTTTGACGTGGCACTTCTGGCTGGGAGAAGAATAAGAAGAAATTTTGGGTTAGGTAGATGCATAATAAAACTCTCACTGAGTTAATAAATATTTCTTCTCTAAAGGTTTTTTTTAATGTTAAAGCCATACATCTATTTGTGATTATTTCAACATTGAGGCATAGATTGGGTTATTATTGTGAAGTATCCAGCTAAGTTATGAGTGAAAAATTCTTGAGTTAGCACATGAGGGCAGTGTTGTAGAGAGAAAAAAGAAAATTCAACTGAGAATAAGAAGGCAGAGGTTCTAATCCCTCTTGGATATTGAACAAATTTTTAATTCTTTGCCATACTGAAGACTATCCCTTGCATACTAAGCACTTGATAATATTTAATTAAATAAATTGTGCATGCGCATGTCTTTTTCTGGGAAATAATATCAGTTTATTAGGCAGGAGTCAAGAGGCATGAACCTCACCCAGCTCTGTCACTATGTGACTCTGAGACAGCCACTTCATCTCTGGACCCTGTGATTGCTTATCTAGAAAAGTGAAAGGTTTGAACTACATGATTTCACTCTATAAGTTTCTATTCATTCGTTCAACAGATACTTATAGACAGCCTATCTTGTGTCAGGCACCATTTTAGTCAATTGGAATAATATATCATGTACAAATTAGATAAAATTCGATAAGTTCATAAAACAGAAGGTAGAAATGGACAAGAAATTCTACATATAATAAGTAGGTGATTATAGGATATTAGAAAGAAATAAGTGATAATGGCAAAAATATACTATGAGTTGAACAAGGCAAAAAAGTGATAGTCATCATTGTCGTAAATTCTACCAAACTCACCAGAATTTGCACATGCTTCTTCTTTTCAAAACTAAGCTTCCTCTCAATAAAGGTGGAACCATTATTCTTTACAAAATTCAGATTTTGAACCTCTTCTAGTACTTGATTCTGAATTTCAGAGATGTTTGAAACCAGCAGTGGCACCTGTAGGTAGAAATAATATGGTATTGTTACCAGATAATGACTTAATCATATTAAGTATTGAAGTTAGAAGAGCTGTGAAGAACAGTTGAAAAAGCACAAGATAGCTTCACAGTGAGAAATTAGGCCAATGTTAGAACTTCTAGATAAAAATGGTTGAATTTGCTGCCTCTAGAAACCCCATTAAAATGACAGGGGTAATTATTTATAAAGGTTCAAGCCCCATAAAAGGAGAACAGAGGAGAAAAAAAATTTGGAAAGAAGGCTTAAGAATTGATGGCAGTAATCACCTCTAATGTACTTGAGTCAGATAGTGGGAGGGGGAAAGAGGTTAAAACAAGAAGCACTGGTTGAGAGCCTATGATAGTTTTAAAACAAAGTAGCATATTCCTCATCACAGGTTTGCCATGGAGAGGTAGAGTCCATGTACTCTCTCTCCAAAACTGGGTGGGCCTCTGATCACCTTGGTCGAATGGTGAAAACAATGGATCAATGGAAATGATACTGTCTGACATTCAAGATTGGGCTCAAAAAGAACATGCGTTGTCTGCTGGTTTCTCTTGGGACACTCGTTCTTGGGAGATGTTCATCACTATGGTGGCAGTCCAGCTGTACTGTGACCGCTATATCAAAAGACCAAGTTGAGAGATCAGAGAGAGGGAGGGAACAGGGGTCTATGGAGTGCCAGCTATTCCAGTCCACGGCTGCTTGAGTCTTCCATCATCGTCCTATCACCAGCCTCAGACAAGAGGCCTGAGAATTCTTTGAGATGACTCCAGCCCCAGCTAGTATCTGACTGCAAGCTCATGGAGACACTGAGAATGATGACCGGAGCCCAGTGAACCCTCAGAAATATGAGAGACGATCATAATAAATGACTACTGGTTGTTTAATACCACCCTATTTGTTGTAATTTGTTATGCAATTATAGACAACTGGAACTATTTTAAAGCAGTTGGATCCCAAGCTCTTCACATTTTAGTAAAGCTTGGTGATTGCTTCACCCTTACCTTGGCAGAAGATGCAGTTTTCTTCTCTGTAAATGGTAAAACAGAGTCTCTAGACTGGGTGCACTAGGCACATATAAGGGTTGGGAACCCATGTTCAAAAGAGGGTAATTAGGTGACTTGACACACATGGACTCAGAGACTCCACAAAGCAGGCCTAGCAATCAATCATTACTCCTCTAGGCAGAAGACTTGAAGAAATCATTTGTGGAGAATCTTAGCAGCCCAAGAGGAAAAACCTACAGATGCTACCATATTAGCAGTTGTTTCTAAACAAAATTATAGTCAGATATCTTTACACAGCAGTGAAACTCAACGTTTTCAACTCCTAACGGTGTGCTCGGTGCTGCCAAACTGTAGTCCCCTACACTTTATCAGTGGGGAATAATCAAGTACATCAGACATCTTCGGCATGCTTCTAGCATGAAAGAGTCTGATACAAGCAAAGCAATCTGTCTTAATTTTAAGAAAACAAAAAGAACTTTTGAAAATTAAAAATTATGAGAGCAAAAGTGAAATAAATCAAAGATGGGTTTGAAGATTAAGTTAGAATAATTTCTTAGGAAGTAGAGCAAAGTAATAAAGAGATAGAAAATAAGAAAAGATAACAAAATTAGAGAAACAACCTGGGAGGCTCAGAAAGAGAAATTAGAGAAAAGGAAGAAAGAAAAAAATCAGTGAAGTAGTCAAAGTTTCTAGAAGTGGAAGACAAATTTTCAGGTTGAAAGGATCTCACTGAGTGTACAACACACAAAGGTATATCATCATTAAGTTTCAGACTGATGAAGACAATAAAAAAGTCAATGAGCTTTTAGAATGGGATAGAATGGGGGAAGCACATACAAAGAATTAAGAATTAAAGCAGACTTCAGAGTTCTCAATAGAAAGAGTGGAAGCTAGAACAATGGAGCAATAGAATGACTTCAAACTCAGAAAGAGCAACTTAAAATTTTACACCCACCCAAACTATAAATTAAATGTGATGATGAAGATATTTTATAGTATTCAAGGTGTCAAAATATTAACCTCCTAATTTTCCTTTCTCAAAAGGCTACTCAAAAATAAGTTTGCCTAAATAAAAGTATAAAACAAGAAAGAAATCATCATGACAAACAATGGTAGCCAAATGGGAGGGGGTTTAATTGTGGGTGAAAAAGGAGAATGAATTAAGAAGTACAAATTGGTTGTTACAAAGTAGTCATGGAGATATAGGATACTTGTATAAGTATGGTGTCAGGTACATAGCTCAAATATTCACTAACTGATGAATGGGTAAAATGAGGCTTATCCATACAATGGAATATTATTTGTCAATAAAAATAATTAAGTACTGAAAAACATTGAAAGATGGATAACCTTGAAAATATTATGCTGAATGTAAGAGCCAGCCACAAAGAACCACATACTATATAATTCTGTTCATACCAAAAATCCAGAATAAGTGTATCTGTAGAAAATATGATAGTTGCCTTGGGCTGGGGAGGTTTGGGGGAAATGTAGAGTCACCACTAATGAATAGTACAGGGTTTCTTTAGGGTGTGATGATAATGTTCTAAAATTAACCATGACAATGGTTACACAAGTCTTATAAATACACACACACACACAAAATATTGAGTTGCATGCTTTAAATAGGAGTTTATGGTATGTGCATTATAGCTCAATAAAAATTTTAGCCCTCCAAATAGGGGACTGATATAACACTACTGGACAGCTATGTGATAGACTAGTATAAACCTGAAACAGGAATGAGGCAGTTCTCCATGTACTGACATGGACGCCTTCCAGGGATGTTATAAAGGAAGTTGCAGAAGGACGCTAGATAATACGCTAGTTTTGTAGGGAATAACTATATATATTTGCGTTGACTTTTAGTTGCACAAAGGAGCCCTCAGTGTATAACCTAATCGCATGGGGATGGGTGCAGGAGATGGGATGGTTAGGAGGCAGGAGTGGGTGTGGGATTTCTTATACATTTTATGTAGTTTTGCCCTTTGAATGATGTGAGCAAAAGCAAAATGAAGACTGGTTTGGCAGTCATCCGACTTCTGTCATTACACTGGAGACAACCTCCTTTTGGGATGCACATCTTAGGTATGGTTCACATTTAAAAACTGTTGAATGGGAAGAGAGTGCAAAATATAAATTGATAAGCTTCTACACTGGTCCCCCCAGTGAGTGGAGCAAAGCTGAAAGTGGTGTCATATTGGAAAAGGGATTTCCAAAAAGAACAGGTGTGGAAGTTGCAGGAACCAGGAACTAGGAAAGCCTCTTTAAGTTTCCGGTGGAGAACAGACGGCAGAAGACTATCTGACAGGCTTCAGTGAAAGTAACAACTACACACACACGCACACTCGCGCGTGCACACACATGCACCGCAGCACACTCGTGCACACTGTGAGCAGGGCTGTGTTGCCGGGGTGTGGTTGGCCCAGGTAGCTGGGTGCCGGCGCCGTGCTTACCGGCACTACTGTGGAATAGAGCCGCTGGGCCCCAAGCGCCAGGTCCCTGAGGAGGGTGCTGAAACTGCACAGACAGTTGCACAGAATCTTCCGTGCAGCTTGGTTGAACACCTGGAGCTCTTCCACAAGCTGGGCATTGAGGGCCTCGTATTCCTTTTTGGCCAAGTCTGACTCGTGGCCTGCCGCCTGCTGCAGGGAGCTGTTGCAGTCCAGCAGCTTGTCATAGCGTTTCTGGATGAGCTTCTGAGGCCCTGGGAACAGGGACAGCAGGGCTGACAGGGGCATCAGGACGAGCTTCTGTAAAAGCACAGCCTGCCAAAAAGAGAAAACAATCCCGTCCCAGAGCAAGGACCCACCCACACCGTGCCCCAAGCTGTTATCAATGGGCTCACTTCCTCCCAGTGGGAGCGCGTGGGACACAGAAAAGCATCCCTCCACGTTAAAGAGGGTGTGACCTTTTTCTTTTTTCTTTTATATTTGTCTAGCTAAGCCTATTCAAGGACTTCAAACAGCGACTCTAGACTCTAACTCGGAACCTGAGGGGTGAAAAGGAAGAATATAGAACTTGAAGCCTGCACACCAAGATATGCTCCACCTTTGTCTGCAGCCGTTGGGTTTGTCATTGGGGTCATCCCTGTCAGCACTTCCCTTCCTCCTCTTTCTAATCCCAGGACCAGCCCATTGTGGGGGGGGGGGGGGGGGGGGGGGGGGGGGGGGGGGGGGGGGGGGGGGGGGGGGGGGGGGGGGGGGGGGGGGGGATGAAGGGGGGTGCCCTCCAGCCGTTGATTGCCACATTTTTGTAAATGAATAATTCACCCTATCATTTTGTTGGCAATAAAAGGAAGATAGTCTTAGAAGACACTCTGACCTATTTCATCTCCTGGCTACACTTATGGCTACTTTTGGTACGTAGAATTGTATCCCTTATACAGATAGAAGCCCTTTGTTACAGGTATATTGCTCCTGTGAAAGAAATGACCAGAGTTATTGTTTCCTTTTTAAATATGTTAAAGAAGTATGCAGATGCTGATTCTGTGTCTTAATTTGTTACATTTTTAGGTCAGAGTCATTGAAAATGAACTTCATATTAATGCCCAACCCTATGCCAGACCCTGAGCACCCTAGATTTAATTTCTATTTCCCTTTCCTTCCCTTCTGGTCTGAAGTGCACTCATATCCTGTGTTTACTGACTGCCCAACTTTACCCTTTATCATACATGTTTGGGTTACATGATTATGTTGTAACAATTTGGAAACAGGTTTCCTGTTGTATCCCTAAAGATGTTCTAGGAAATCAGATCTGAGCAGTAGCTGGTATTAATTAATTTACATGGCCTCTGGTAATTTTGAACTCATGGGAAATGAAGGAGAGAGGAGAAACCAATCTCTTACTGGCCCTGGCAACAGCCTACACAGATTAAATTTGATGTGTTAACATAAAATGATCAACATACACCTGCAGACTGTTCAATGAGCAGAGAATCTGTTTATTCTTCTGGGATAAAATCTTATGTTCGTGATACTATTGGACTCCATAGGTAATCTTGTTATACAATATTACAGTATAATTACAATATATGCCATGTGACCCATAGACATGAACCACTCACCCTTACACAGGAACTGTGGTTGGAACAAGTAAGAATCAGATTTCATTTTAAAATTTTGTCCTAAACGTGTAGGTAAGTATCTCTAATGGCTAGATAAAAACAACTACTGTGACTTTAACTCAGGGGCATCCAATCTTTCAGTTTCCCTGGGCCACACTGGAAGAAGAACTTTCTTGGGCCAAACATAAAATACACTAACAATAGCTGATGAGCTAAAAACAAAACAAAACCAAAAAAAAAAAAAAAAAAAAAAGCAAAAAAGAGATCTTATACTGTTTTAAGAAAGTTTATGAATTTGTGTTGAGCCACATTCAAAGCAGCCCTGGGCCACATATTGGACAAGATTGCTTTAGATTTTGAATTCCTCACATTTGATTTTTAAAGAGTTGAATATACATTATCCACAAAAATGTTACTTTTACATTGAGCTTTCTGACAATTATTTTAATTTATACTAATTTATCATCTTGTGGTTTCATTCAAGGTAAGGAAGGATAACTTGTTTTCTTTCAAATTTCTTTCTTGTCAAATTCTGGGGCATGCTTCATGGGGGAGAAGTTATAATATATACCATGTTCTTTACATAGTGCTCAATAAATACTGACTTAGTTAATGAATTGAAAGTAAACTAAAGAGCAAAGCTTTAAAGACTTTTTAAAAATGCGATCTCTGTAAATTAGTCCAGAAAATATATAAATATTAGCCACACATTTTCCATTTAACATGTCATTAAAAACTTCTCCCCTCCCCCACCCCACCATCTATGTCATCTGTCATCTTAGTTCAGATGTAATCCTGACTTTCTATTTTTTTGTGCCAGGCAAGCAATATGCTCCTCTGTTTTTCTACTGTAGTGGAGGCTGTGTTACTTCCTAGAATTTGGCACAGTGTAGGGACATTCATGTCACAACATGAGATGAAGGGACATTCCTGAGATTTACAGTGTGGTACGCCAGGAATGCTAAACACCCTTCAGCACAAGGACCACTCAATAGAGATTTGTTTGCCCCAAAATACCAATAATGCCAACACAAAAATGTCATTTTCAAGGACCTTCAAGATGATGGAGACTATTACATTTTCTATATAATATTTGAAATACTACAATATAATGAAATAACAATACCTATAGAGCACAAGATGCTAAATTAAAATTAGTATTGCTCAGACTGGTTTGTCATCCAAATATTTTCCTGCTTCAAGCATGTTTTTATGATTCCCAAGGTATGGTTCATGATGCTGTATGTTTTACAGAACTCCTAGAAAACAAATATTTATTGCAGAACAAAAGATTGTATTTGACTCTTACCTAAAAGCCTTTTCTCAATAGGAAGGCTTTACTTTCCAGGGTGAGGTGTGTTAATAAAAGTCACATCTTTAATGAGTGTCTTCTTTCCTCCTGTTAAGAACTCTGGGCTTTTCCAGAGACCTCTCTAAGAAAATCACACTTTCTAACATAATAAGTCCTTGCTACACCACATGCAGACTTGAACCAAAAGCTGAACGGACACTGACTACCTCTAGAAGCACAGTCTCTGAAATTTTGATTAAAAAATCTCATGTTTAAATTTACCAAGTCTGACAGTAATATTTACTTTAGTGTGTGTTTTATTTCTAACTTCACAAAAATAAATTAAAAAGCAGCCCTTCTTTTAACCCTACTATTGAATTTGCATGTCTCAGTGAATACAAATAACTTACAAAGTTGTCACAAGGATTGGGGACCTCTGAATAGCCCCTCTGCTCCTCATCTTTGTTGCATGAGATCTCCTGGAGCTTCGTTACACTCTGCAGAACCAAGGGCATGGCATCCTAAAACCCAAGATCAAAGTCACAAGAAAGGGCAAAGTTCTGAAGTCAGTACCATTAGACGTATCCCAAATGTGCACTCCAGCATCATAACCCTCCATTACCACAGAGAGATAAGAAGAAGAAAGAGGACGGGAAAAAATCATAAATAAGTAAAATCAGGTTTACTTGTAACAATCTATTTCTTTACTTTGCCCCTTTGTCACTTTCTCATACAGCTCCGTGTGACACCCTCTTTTATTAAATGGAGTCCATATTAGATTCCCTCATAGGCCATTCTTTAGAATTCACTTCTTACAGATTCCTTATTTTTAAAATCACACCTCTTTGATTTACATCTTCAGTTTTCCTTAGTGAATTTAATGGTCTCTTTAAGGGAAGATTCTTACATTTTTGTTGAATCAGTTAGTGGAAATAGAAGACTTCCCTGAAGATGTTCCCACGAGGCATTTACTCATTGAAATGTGTATTAGAGACAGGGTTCCCACTGCCCTCTGGCTGTTACAACTAAATTTTGGTTTTCTTTTCAAAGAAGGTAGTACTTTAGGAAAAGACTGGTAAACTGATTGTAAAATCAGGCTTTGCATCAGTTACTAAATAAGAACAGAATGTGGCTTGTGGGTTACATAGCATAAAACCTTACCTGCAAATCACTATGACTGTCAACCCTCTATTACTGTGATAATTTGTCTAAGCATGCAAACACCTGCTTCCAAAAGCAGATATCCAAGAGAAAAACTGGAAAATGAGAAGGGGGCCATTTACTAACTGACTTATATGTAATTCTACTAACTCTCTATGTCTCATAGTAGTGACCATTGTTGGGATATTGTTAAGGACACTGTCTTCTTTATGAGATCCATTAGAAGAAACTCCTGACTGGTCTTTCTTCTGAATATAATTATACTCTATTCCAGTTGGATTGTTTAAGTCTGATTCTCAACAAGGGCAGGAAAAGCTCCTAGGCGGGGATTGAAAATTTGTGGGTTGTTTTTGTCTTTTACCATGGCTGCGTGGAAGAATTTGATTATTTTAGTTCATATTATTTGTATTAGAATTTGCTTTCCTTTATATTGATTTTCTTTTATATATGCCTACCTACTTAAGGTTGAATTATCTATTGATTTGATTCAGCACTATAAAGGAGGTAGTGCAAAACACTGGTTATAAAATACATAGAGGTGTTCAGTTTGCCTGAGAATTGTATGATCACCATGTCCTTTCTGGGGTCAGCTGCTAGGTAGAAGAGAGCTAAAATTTGAGACCCACATGTGGGTTTTATTTATTTATTTATTTTTTATTTAGTTATTTTATTTTATTTTTGATAAAGAGAGAGAGAGAGAGATACAGAGACAGAGACAGAGAGAGAACTGAACTGGGGGAACTCCCCAGCTCAGCATATGGGTCCACACGGGCCGGGGCCAGGATTCGATCCTCGGTCCCCGGCATTGCAAAGTGAGCGCTCAACCCACTGAGCCATCCCGGCTTCCCCATGGGTTTTATTTTTAATAACCTTTATGTTATGCACTTTGTAACTTCTCTACTTTCATTTTATATCCCCCTTTGATTTTCTTTTTTTTTCAATTCTACTCTTAAATCTACAAGTATGAGTTTTAGTTACCTAGAAAAGATATGTTAAGATAATCAAACAAATAAAAACGTTTTTCTGCCTTGCCCTCACCTTTGCATTAATGGACTCATCTTTAGTATAAAGAAAACACATTGGTAGTCTAGCACCACCTGGCAATCATATGAGCAAGCGTACTACAATCTGACAACTTGGATGTGGAAAAGGTAGTGCAGGTAAGGGATCAAAGAACAAAACCTAAAGTCTTCATATTGACTTCCTTCACCAGCAAGGGGCAGCCTCCCAAAGTTGATACACTAAGTATCATCATAGAAATGAACATATCAGTCACATGTACTCTTCATAATAGCCATTGATATCAATACCTTCTTTAGAAACACTGAAAACAGTCGTGTCTCACCTACCTGTATGTGTCTGAGACAGAATGAAATGTTCTTCACACAGTGCCTCACAGTCTTTTCTAAAGATCTAAATAGCTTTTCTTCTCTATTAAAGATGGTGTCTTTCACCTAAAATACAGATGGAAGTATTTCATTTTATAACAAATGAATCTGGCAATAAAATAATAGACATCGCTGACCGTATTGGCCTCAGCATATTACCAAACATTCTTTATTGAGATGAAAAGCTTTCATGAAATGCTGACTATCCTTAACACAGTACCAGCACAACTGATGTTTGGTTAGTGCAGAAAAGCCACGTGGTGCCACTTTATAATAATTTTATTCAGATGTCACAATGGCTGTGGGATATAAACCTTACTCTACTGCTTTTAATGGCATATATTGTGTATGTACTCTTAAATTCTAATATATTTGTGGCCTTACAAAATTATAAATAAAATTAAAAAATTAAAATTTTATTTATTTGATCTAGTGAATGTAATTTATTATTTTGCTGATAGGTCTCATTCCAACTTATTGCACAGTAGTTATTTAGAAAATATTCTCAGGTGCTTGACTAAAGAAATATGACAAAGATGTCCTAGGGACAACACAAATTTAAAAGATGAAATGTAACTTAGCAAAAACGTCCTTCTGTTAGGAAAACTCAGCAGAGGTAAGCTAAGATAGTGGTCACATGTGTTCAGTTATTTTTTTCTTACGGCACAGGTTAAGCATTCAGAAAAAAATATGCTTTTTATACGCTTGTGGAAGTTTTTAGGAAAACATGCTTCTAGCTTTTAATGGTGAGAAGTATTATTATTAAAAAAAAAAATTTGTGATTAAAATTGCTACAAAAGGTCTGAATCAGCCTCACGCTGGCAAAATCTGTGGAAACATGAAAATGTGTTGTGGAATATGGTGTGAATTCATCAATTGGCACTGTTGCTGTCCTTGGTTTGTACATTTGTTAAGATGGTTGACCTTAGAACTGAATGCATGGAAAATAGTGACATTTCATTTCATTTTATTTTTTTTAATTCCTTAATGTTGCTTATCTAGAAAGAGATTGATTAAATGGGCAGCATAGTTCTTTGTAATCCACACAAAAGTTAACACCCTCTGCCTTTGGATCTCTATGCTCTAACTCAGTTTGATGTATATAACAATAGGCTGTGGTAGATTTTTTTAAATGCAGTTTTCAAGAAGGCATCACCAGCTATTTTGTCTTGGCTGAGCCCCAGATGATTTCTAAAGTGAGAGGTCCAAGGATCACACTACGAGAAAAATTGCCTATGTCTACTTCTCTATAGCCAAGCCTTTCTCATGCTGCTTTATTTTGCTGAAACAGCTGCTGTCCCTTTTCTACCTTGAAAAATTCTTGTTTTTTAAAGACTTGCTCAACTATCACCCCTTCTGTGAATCTTCCCTATAATTCCTCTACTTTCCACCATAGAAAATGAATTGCTCCTTACTATATGCTCTCACAATACTAGTTAATTATTTAAGTTATTCTCTACACGGATAGATTGCGAACATTTGGATTAAGTGTTTTTTGTCTTAATAATGATAGCTAACATTTATGAAACACCAACTATGTTGCAGACACTGTACTGCAACCTACCTTCCATTTCCTCATTTTACTTCTACCAGCCCATGGGGTAGGTGCTACAATCGATCCCACTTTAAAGATAAAGTAACAGAGGTTTAGGGAGGTGTGGCAGAAATTGTTCACATTTCACCATCTGTTTACTGATAGGACCCACACCTGTAGTTGAAGTTGGACACGTGGCTGCTCTGCCAGTAACTACCCTGGCTCTGCCCTTGGAACTGGGTTTGGGTAAATAGCATGTGAGCAAAAAGGATATGTTTCATTTCTGAATCTTGGCCTTATAACACTGCCCTTGGGACTCAAATGAAGACATGGTTATGACCCAACTTCAACCAGGCAGATGAAGACAGTATGTTTAGGGAACAGCACAGCACAAAGCTGGAGAGAACTGGGTTCCAGAAAGGTCGTATGCAGGGGCGCTCAGCTAGACTCATATCTCAGGACTGTTCTATAAGAGCCAGAAATAAATGGCATGCTGATGTAAGCTTACATTTTGGAATGTCTTGGTGACAGAAGCTGGTCCTTTACACTAATTAACAAGAAGTTGAAGAAACTTGCCCATGTTAATAAGTAGGACCAGAATTCAAACCCAAGTGGTCTGACTTTAGAACCACTTTGTATTCCCAGTCTCTAATACGGGGTCTGGGACTTAAGACTTCAATGCATGTGTGATGAATTGAATAGAATCTTTCTCTTGGGTAATCATTTTATATCCTAACTCCACCGAATATATCCCTTGAGCTGCTGACAAGTGCAAAATTGACTGATTTGAGATTTATCTCTTCCACAGTCTGGCCTATGCAGCTGATTTTCTGATTAACAGTGAAATGCTTCATTGCTGACAGGACATCCTCTCAAAAGATTAAGGACAAAATCTAATTAATATCCCTCCAGGACACTTTAACTACAATTCACTTTTAGTTCACAATTGAAAAATATCAGAAGCTGATAATAAATATGGTAAAAGATGTCATAGCTTCTACAAAAGCCTGCCCAGAATTAAGACCTAACTATTGTTCCTTCATACAATTGTCCTGAATCAAAAGCAACATTCCAAAGAGTAGGGGAGAATTGTTTGCATGGTATTTATAATTTACACGTACCTATGGAGGCTATAGTCTCTTGTCAAATGAATTTCAAATTCAATTTTATTATTGTTATTTGTAGTTTAAATGTCTTGATTTTTCTTGTCATGACCTGTGACCACACACCATCAAAGTCCCATAGTTCCCACATTATAGCTTTATATTGAAAGGAGGAGTCTGGAGTTAACTGCGTTACACAGTGGACCCGGCGAGTTCATAGAAGAATATAAAGAAGTAGAAGAATAATATGAGCCATATACCTCAAGAATGTCCATGTCTGAGACAGTGAAGGCTAGGCTGGAACCACTTCTTTCATTTTGGATATGGCATGGGGACATCAGTAGAGCCACAGCAAGAGAGGAGAACAAGGCTCGGAAGAAGTGTATTATACTCACAAGTCCTAGAGACGGGGTCACCACATGCCATGCAGGGCCAAAAGGTGGTCACTCGGTCTTGGTCCGGTGGCAGGAAAGAGCAAGGGATAAGTCTAGACCAGAATGCCTTTATTGGAGTTTTTGTGGGAAACCCTGCAGAACAGCTGGGGCAGGGTAAATAGTTCCAATAATTCCCCTGGTTTGGGGCCTATGGGGTGGAGGTGGGGGGTTTGGATGGTCTCTAATTGCTTGGTACCTGGATGGCCCCAGGATCTAGGGCAGAGGAATACTGACTTGGTGCATGAGTTAGATAAAGGGATGGTTAGTGCTATAGACTCAGGATTGGTTGGTTTGCATACGAAAGAAGTGATTCCAGCTGAGACCTTCACTATCTTTAATAACAGGCTAGCTCTGGGCAGGGCATCTCTCCTTAACAATCAAGGTTTTTAAAGATCTCAAAACATCATAAAATACAGAAAGTAAAACACCAGATTAATACACCATGCATAAAGAAGTTTATATCCACATGGGAAGAAGTTTGCACATTAAAAGGTAAATGATAATGATATAAAATAATGACGATGAAAATGATGATGATGATGATGATGCCAATATGTACTTACTGCTTACCCACTGTGTTAGGTATTTTCTTTATATGCATCACTTCATTTAATCCTCACAACTACTCCACATATTAGGCCCCACTATAACCCCCAATTTACAGATGATTATAGTGAATTTAAGTTATGTGCCCAGAGACACGTATTTATTGACAGAGGTGACATTCAAACCCAGAACTGGATGATTTCAAAGGTTTGCTCTTAATTTCTGCCCTTTGCTGATTCCTGCAGGTATTAACAGTACCGTGATTGGGATACACTCAATAATTTTCTTAGGCAGAAGAGGCCACTTCTAGCTTAGTGGTCAGAAAGCTGCAGAGAAAATGAAAAAAAGTAAAGAAAAAAAGAACATAATAGCTAAAGAGTGAGCTAATTTAGACAAGCCATCTAAAACTAATGCTGAACCAAACTAAGTTGCCTCTAGTTCAAATAGAAAACCTTAGGTTAACACAATAAGGGATAGATTCAGGAAAATGAGAAGGGGAAAAGTAATACGTAGTATCTTAAGAACTGTCCTGCCTATTTAAAAAATATATTTTTATTAAATGTATTGAGGGTTACATTGGTTAATAACATTATATAAGTTTTAGGTGTACAACTGTATGATACAACGTCTGTATACCCCATTGTGTGTTCACCACCTAAGTTCTGGTCTCCTCTGTCACCATATTTTTGATCCGTTTTACCCTCTTCATCCCACCCCTACTCTCCTCCTCTATGATAGACACCCTTCTGCTGTTTGTATCTATGATTTTGTTTTGTTTGTTTGTTTGTTGCTTTGGTTAGAAGTCCACTGTATTACCACATTTAAGCCATAAATTTTCTATCTCGCGATTCTCAAAGTACATTCCATTGATTACTTACTTCAAGGTCACTTAGCTTCAAAATACCTGGAGTCTTTGTAAAAATACAAACTTTTAGATTACATCCTTAAAGCAGGTGGAATCTCGGAATCTGTCTTTTAGCAAGCTCCTCAGGTAATTCTCAGGCACATTAAAGCTTGATTGATTTTGCTAATCCATCCACTACTTATTAGGGGTTGAGATGACCATGGTTCAAATCAGTTTAAACAGGTGACACAAAACAATTATCCAGTAATATAATGTGTATTTGGGGGAAAGTAAGAAAAGGGATATGGGGTAGAAAAAAATCCGTATTAAGGTAGGCACTCAAATACTTTTTATTAGGAGCAAAATAAAGATAACATAAACATCAAGGGAACCCTAAGGGAAGTGAGATTTTTTTTTTTTTTTTTAAGCAGAAATACAAGTAAGACAAGGGTGAAAGGAGGACATTGCCTTGGGTGAGATTATGTGCTACTTAATGGTGCATGTCAAGACTCTGGAGTCTCTTGTTGAGTCTTGTCCTTTTGTCTGCTTCCTGAGTTGAAGTACCATAGCTAAGATAACATCAAAGCCACCCTCAATCCCTTTGCTGAGAGAGAGAGAGAGAGAGAGAGAGAGAGAGAGAGAGAGAGAGAGAGAGAGAGAGAGAGAGAGGAATATCATCGGGGCAATTACCTTTATTCTTTGTGTTCTAGAAAGAGCTGTGATAACAACAAAACAACACCTCACAAAAATATCATTCATGTTTCCCAGGAAAATGTATGTAGTCCAATGAGGAAAATTACCTGTGGTTCTCCTCTGGTCAGAATCTTAAGATGATTTGTCACTCTTTTGGATTTCTTGCTAATTGAGTGAATATTTAGTTTAGACAATTTATCTTTAAGTGATTCATCCTCATCATTCTTCTTGTATTTTAGAACTGAAATGGAAGAATGCAATAACATATCTGGACATGTGCAACATAAAAAGTATATGCTTCATCCAAAGTATTCAAGATCATTATTTATATTTAAGATAAAAAATCTTAAGATAAAAAATCT
>PVKE010035598.1:0-16806 GCA_004027555.1 Craseonycteris thonglongyai
TCCTTTATTTTGTGGAAGCCTTGTTTCTAGAGGTTCTATAGAGTAATCTTGCTGATGTTTCAGGGACTAGAGAGCACTATTTATCATACCTTCTTCATAGTCTTCCTAAATTATAGTTGTTTGGGGAGGCAGGCCTATATTATATTATCTTAGAGGTAGAATGAGAGAGAGAGAGAGAGTGTGAGTGAGCAAGTGTGCGTATTGCATGTGTGTCTAACTTCACAAAAGGTGATCCTTAGAGGTGCTGTAATCAGGTGGCTTTTGGGGGCATAGTTGGTAAGATAGTGGTAGCACTTTCTGTACATTCAAAACACTTCTGGTTTTTTTGTTTGTTTTTTTAAGTACGTAAGTTGCACTTTATGGGCAGTCTTAGTTGTTGAAAATAGTGAATATTTTTTGTTACCTAATTTGAAAATATAAAATCTTGGTTTCCAAAATGCTGTGTAATACAAGATGTTAGGTTAGAGTTTTCTTTTTCAATTTAAAAAGAGTAAGTACCTGTGCATATTTAGAAGCTAATTTTGCAAATACCATTTTACCAGTTTTGTGATAGATTTTGTTGTCAAAGCTTATAAGAAAAAGGTTTTATGAAAAAGTATAATGATGTTAAATGGAAGTTTTAGAATTAAAACTCATAGTACATCTGTGCTAAAAGTAATACTTGCCATTTTTGTAATTTTTCTCTTGAAAACATTTTTACATTGCAGCAATTGGAAAATTTATTATTTTGAGATTTATTTTCATTTAACGTGAACAGATATTCCATATTTCTGTATTACCTTGACAACCGTCATGTTAATCAGTGTGTTAATCTTATATTTCACTGATATGTCTTTATTTAAAATTTTTGATTATTTAAATTATTTGCTATTTTAACTAACTGTTAGACATCTTTGTCCATTTATCTTGCTTTTGGTTTAGGTTCCTTAAAGTGAAATATTTGAGTCAACAGATACGAATATGTGTATGGCTCTTGCTATATTGCTTTGCAAAAAGGTGATAACAGTTGATGATAAAATGTGTGCCAGTATCATGACTCATATTTACTTGGATTGGTGATATTACGTTGGTGCTGATATCATTGGTGATATTTAAATAAAACATTTCTACTATAATGGATATGAAACAGTATTTCATTCTTGGATTTAATTTGCATTTCTTTGAGTCCTAGAGAAAATGCTTATTTTCTGTGTGTATCCTCATGCTTTGTATTTATTCTTAGGTAAGTCCCTTGTTTCCTGCACCTTGACCATGATGTTTTCAGGTCACAAAAAAATACTTTTATTTATACATGAAAAGTACAAAATATAGAAAAAGGGCATGTGTACCTGGGCACTAGTTCTTCACTTTAAGTGATGCAGGGTATACCTATTGGCATGGAATCAATCACTTGTGACATCTGGAAAGTAATTTCCATTTCGATTTTGTTTTGTCTCTTTCTCAAAAACTTGCATAAGTAAGAGTTATGACTTCAGTCTTCCCTTGGTCAGTATTAGCATATATTATTCTGTAGATTGTATCCATGACACTGCCTACCTTTTTAGAAGTGTGGGTCCTCTATTGCAAGGTGTCCCAGGAGTTTGGAAGGTTTGGTCTGATCATGACTACATTATTGGCAAAATAACGCTGAGCACATGGCCTCTAGGTTAGTGGGCCCACACCATCATCCTCTCATATGCATGATGAGACAATATTATTAGTATGCAGAGAAACCTGGACTCATAGACTCACTGGCATCTCTGAGTTCTGATGAACAATATTCAGCTTTGTTATTTCAAAGTTTTTATTATTGAAAAATTTCAACTTAAAAAAATAGTATTATAAACCCCCGTGTATCTGTCACTCAGCTTCAATAATAATCAACTTATGGTGATACTATTATTGATAACAATAATAGTTAATATTGCAATTGAGTGTGTGCATACATTTTTCTGTGACAGAACTGAGACTGACTTACTGTCTTTATATTTTCCATTTCACTTGGCATAGTAACTGGCAAATAATAGTTGTTCAGTGAGGTTTGAAAGAATTTCTTTATTTAAAACAATTCAGTTGAAAAATGGGCAGAGGACTTGAATAGACATTTCTCCAAAGAGGACATATAGATGGTCAATAGACATATCAAAAGATGCTTAATATTATTACTCATCAGAGAAATGCAAATTAAAACCACAATGATGTACCACCTTGCACCTGTCAGAATGGCTGTCATCAATAAATCAACAAATGACAGGTGTTGGCAAGGATGTGGAGAAACGGGAACCCTTGTGCACTGTTGGGTGAATTGCAAATTGGTGCAACCACTATGGAAAACAGTTTGGAGGTTCCTCAAAAAATTAAAAATAGAACTACTTTATGACCTAGCAATTCCACTTCTGGGTATTTATCTGAAGAAACCCAAAACACTAACTCAAAAAGATTTCTGCACTCCTAGGTTCACTGCAGTGCTATTCTATGTATAGTACCACATGGGTACTAGACTAATGGGGGGCTGTCACTGCATAAATTATATAAATGTTTAACCATTATGCTGTGCACCTGAAGCTAATATAAAATAATATTGAATTGTCAGCTGTAATTAAAAAATAAAATAATAAAGAATTTGTTTAATTATGTGTTCATCAAACATGGAGTACCTCTCATGTGCACAGTGCTAGATTCTGGGATATAAAGTTGAATAAGCAAAACATGGACCATATTTTTATGTATAGTATACATATTCTATATAGAATATATTACCATAATATATTTCTATGTACAGTATATTTATATATAATACACATATTTTTGGATGTGGGTAGGTATTGAAAATGGGAGGTTAGCTTAGGGTGGAAAGGTGAAGTAGTGAGAGTTACCTTTTTGGAGATTTTAGCCCTTGTTGCCAAAAGCAACTGCTTTTCTGAACTGCTGCATTCTCTGCTTAACTATAATATAAAGTAACACAGAATACTTGACAACTGATTTGTATAACCCTGGCTAACTTTGACCTAAACCACCAGGAAGCGTTCCCCCCCCCACCCCCAAATCAAGCCTTCTAAAACTAGCTTGAAAACCTCCAAATAGCCCCAATCTAATAATTGGAAAGTAAGTCAGTTGAAATTCAGAATGTCTTCACATTGCACTGAAGTATACTCAATTGAAGAAGATAACTGTTTTCTTAAGTAGAGTTACATTGATTAAGATTTCTATGCAATATTACCCAGCCGAGCCAATCAGGATTTTGCATAATGCAGGTTTGAGGAGATGGAGAGTTACTTAGGTACTCTCCTACACTGAGTGAGTTAGAAAGTGTACGTAATGTGGGTTGTGCAGTGGTGTTTGCTGACCTGCTTTATTCTACTGTAGCATCTCTCAAATTTCCTAGTCTTCAGGACACCTTCACACTCTGAAAATAATTGAGGCCTCCAAGAGCTTTGGTTTATGTGATTTATGTTAGTATTTACTGTTTTACAAATTAAAACTTGAGAAATTTTGAAGATTTATTTATTTATTCTTGTGTTTTTGTTTTGTTTTGTTTTTGACAGTGGGAGGGAGGGTGCAGAGCAGTCTCCATAGTTGTATGTCATTTGTTTTCGATATAGTTTCATACTCCACAGGTGGGTGCAGGGCTGCACAGGGTGGGAACTGACTGGGGGCCTCCCACATGGGAGGCATGCCCCTGCAAGCCTGGGCATCACACATGGGAATCACGCCTGGGATGGGAGCTGAGCCAGGGGCCTCCCATATGGGAAGCTCACCCCAATGAGAACTGAACTGGGGCACACCCCAGTTCAGCATATGGGTCCACATGGGCTGGGGCCGGGATTCAATCCTCAGATCCTGAGGCTACAAAGTGAGCACTCAACCCGCTGAACCATCTTGGCATCTGCAGATTAAAAAAATTTTAAAGCATTTATTAATTTAAAGTAACAATAAACCCATTGTGTGGTTATAAAATGATATTTTTCCATGAAAAATACCTGTTATTTCAAAGAAAATTAGCTAGAGGAGTGACTTCATTTTACAGTTTTGCAGATGTTTTTAATGTCCAGTTTAAAAAACATCTGGATTCTCATATTTGCTTGTGTGCCCAATCTGTTGTAATATGTGGTTTTGATTGACTATAGGAAGAAAACCCAATTTTGCCCAAATATATAGTTGGGAAAAGGAGAAGTATTTCAGTAATTTTTTCAGATAATTGTTCATATTCTTTGATTCTGCACCAAAGTTCTCTGACGTGGTATTTTCTGAAAGGTTATTTGTAATGTGGAATCTGAAACCATATCAGTGAACATTTGTGTACTCTCTTACATAAAACTCTATTGGTCTCTCTTGTACTTTGAATAGATATTTTACCCATGCATGATATTATGCACTGGTCATTGGTTCAATGTTGGTTCCCCAAGTTACTCAGATCTTTCAAATTCTGACATTTTATTATACAGTATCAAAAAGTCACATTTTTAAATATTCCTGCTTCTGTCATCAGAACCGTCTTTAAGTGCTGGGAAACTGCCCTGTTCACAGAGGTGGAAACAAACTTTCCAAAATTGTAATTTGCACTTGATGGCTTGAATTTTGTCACAGACAATGCATACAGTCTGTTGTTTTCCTTGAGATAGCAGACTCACTTGGTTCTTGAGAAATCCTCTGCCAGATACCCAATTAAAATAAAGGTAATTGGCCTATCATTTCAAGTAAAAATTGTGTTCCATGAAAAAGGCAGCCAGTTTAGCTTGTAACTCAAACAATTTCACAAGTGTTTATCCCTGAGCCACCTGTTCTTCAGTAGACAGTGAAAGAGCCTAGTGCGTAATTCCTGTTTTGCACACAACAAATAGCCTTATACTTAAGGGTTGGGAGCTTCAAAAATTAATTTTTACTGCTTCATCAAAAACATTCTTTAGTGAAAGTGGCTTTTTTTTTTTTAAACCAAGCATGTTATGCTGAAGAATACAATGATTGTGAATACGGGTTGCTACTGCTGCCCTGCTTCTTGTTTATAAGATACCAGAACCTTTCCTGACCATTGCTTCTGCATCACTAGTGCAAATAGTATTGTCAGGAATATCATTTTGATCCTACAACCCCGCTGAAGCTGTGTCAGGAACCCCTAGGGGTCTGGGTACCACACTTAGGTGACCTACTCACACAACACCATGTTCCCTGTCCTTTCTCTTGTCTTCTGAAATCCACCTTTCACAGAGCTAGGTATTTCCCTCCTCGCCTCTGTGCATATTGAATTTCAGTCCAATAGACTATATTTTTTCCTACCTCTTGCTTATCACTTTTGCTTTTTTCTCTGCCCTGAATCCTTTGGTCCCTGTCACCTTTTCTTAAAATCTTGTTTTTCTTTCATGTGCCTGCTTAAGTTTTCTCTTCCATACTTTGTGCTCTCAGGTGTAAGTGGTCTTTGCTTCTCTAAATTCTCTGTAACACTCACTGTTCACATCTCCCTTGTGGCACATGCAGCTTATTTTAGAGATTTGGGTTTTGTTTTATTGGAGGGGGGGAGTGTTGAGGAATGAGGCATCGTTTATTAATAGAAGATGACTTAGGACCAGTGACTGTCCTCTTCATCTTGCAGTACTTTACAGTTGCTTGAACTTAGTGAATTATTGCAGAATGAGTGAAATAATTTAATCTGCAAACACTTGGTTGCTACCATACACCAAGCATCGTTCTGAGCACTGGGAATACAGCTCTGAGCAAGGCTGCCAGGTTCCTGCCCTCATGGTGCTTACTTTCTGTTACCGACTCACTAATTTTGCCTTTGTAGAGCTTTATGTTGACAGTGTGAATAAATCCAGTGATTTCTGGTGCCTCTGGGATTTATTTAGGCTAGAAAAGTGTAGCCCAGTATTCATCATCCTTCAGTCCTAAATGATCAGTTAATTCAGTGAGAGAATCGCTAACATTAGTAAAAACTCTATAGCTACATAGAAGACTGAATTTATAGTCTTAAGTTTTTCTCTCCAAATACCGGTAATATGTGCCATGGTCCATAAACTTGTATTTCTTTTTTGTCAGGGTTGCATCTGGTTATATTAGTTACTAAATAAATGAGAGGGGAGCCTTGAGAAGGGAGTGCCTAAAGGTTCTGTGATAGTGTTTTCCACATACAGCTTCTGTCATTTTTCTGTTAATGTGCCTATTATGATTCTAGCAAAGATATATTAATTTATGTCTATGTGAGAAGGGTTTTATTTTAAAGCTTGGGACTTTTTGTTTCCTCTTTTTCTCTTCTAGGCATTGACAAAGGACCCCCAGGATTACCCTGATAAAAAAAGCCTACCCCATGTACATGTTGCCCTCTGGATAAATTCTCAAGGAGGCAGGAAGGTGAAAGCTGGAGACACTGTGCCATATGTCATTTGTCAGGTAAAACTATCATAATTAACAGTGCTCTCATACCAGTTAAGAACCCATCATAAAATTTAGATCCCCACAGAGTCTTATATAGTAGTCTTCCAAATAATTGATGCTGTCAAGAGATGGTGTAGTCTGGTTGGTTTTATAGCATTTAAAACATTAGTCAGGGGTTTGGCATATTTTATTAAAATTTTTGCAAAACATTTAAGAGCTGTGATTTGGTTCACTGAAATTATTTTGGTGAGACAGGTGTGTAACAGTTAACTACTGTTTCAACCCTAAATTAACTTTAATGAAAATGTATATAAGTTTGGTCATATGTCCAGCGATAGTCCTTTATCATTTCTTTTGCAACAGTTTCCATTATGAATATTGGTAGAATAAGAGTAAATGCGTTTTTCCTTTGCCTGTGTTCAAATAATTACTTGAAAAAAATATGAAACGCATGCTATATGGAGAAAGGTGAGAGATCCTAAAAACATACTTTACAAAGAAAACACAAATGGATTAAATGAGTTTTATTTCTTTTTTTTCTTTTGAGTGGAAGCAGCCTAGAACTCACCTCCTTACCTTCTCCCTGTTCCTTGAGGGTGTCTAAGGACCTCTAGGGCAGGCATGTCCAACCTGCAACCCAGGACAGCTTTGAATGAGGCCCAACACCAATTCCTAAAACATTCTGAGATTTTTTGGCAAGTTGTTATTATTTCTTATTAGCTCATCAGCCATCATTAGTGTTAGTGTATTTTATGTGTGGCCCAAGACAATTAATTCTTCCCGTGTGGCTCAGGAAAGCCAAAAGATTGGACACCCCTGCTCTAGACCTTTTAGAACATAGTTTGAAACCACTATCTGGTTTCTTTTGAGTGTAGCATGTCTCTAACAGGAATGGGGAGAAAGGGTAAGACAAGAGCATTTTTTCTTTGAAAACACCTACTTCAAGTTGGAATTTTGGTTCTTATCTCTGTTTAAAAAAAATTTGTAATAACTTCTATCCAAATTCTTTTATTATTATTATTTTTTTTATTGTTAAATTTATTGGGGTGACATTGATTGGTAACAATTAGATAGTTTCCGGATGTACAAGTCCACATCACATCACCCATGCGGCGCATTATGTGCCCACCACCCAGAACCAGCTCCCCTTCCATCACCGTATATCTGGTGTCCACTCCCACCTCCCCCCCCAACTCTCCCTCCACCCTCCTCCCCTAAATTCCTCAAAATTACTATGGTGCAGCCTGTCTACCCAAAGGCATAATTCATCTAAGACTTTCTTTTTAAATAATTATTTGTTACATTGTGTTATTACAGTAAAAATGTTTAGATAAGCCTTAAACTTCATTGCATTTTGATTGATCTTTGTTGAACTACAATTGATGTGTCTTTAAATAATAGAATCTCTTGAGAATTTAAAAGTTGTCTGCTAATACCTGCTTGGTACTGTAGCTGATGTACAGAACACATGATTTAAGTATGTGGACAGGAATCAGCACTTGACTCTGTCGCCCTCCTAGGGTTACCCTTGATTAAGAACTGTTATAGAAAGCCAATTCCTGCAGGAAAATATTTCCATAAATGTCTGACTCGCTCAAGCTCTTAATGTGCTTTGCATATTGCCTCTGACAAGTCTCATCTCAAAAACAATTTTCATATTATGCAAATAAAGATTTTGGTAAATAGGCTAGTTTTTTTTTTTTATGTCTTCACATACATGGAAAAGCTCTTAGATTACTATTAATAATGACAGGAGCAGATGGCAGCATACAACTTGTAAAATGTATATCTAGGTTCTGTGAAATAGCATCTGAAAATGAAATCCAGCCAGAGTTATGTTTTAGTTAAACCTGGAGTGGAGATGTATGGTAATATGACTGATGTATTTAAAAGTCAAGCTTATTTATATGTTCCTTGATGTCTAAATATTAGGTCTTATTATTTCTTTTTCTCAGGTTTTATTAATACAGAAAAGCTCAAATGCTGAGACTAATGTAGTGACATAAATCCAGTTTGATGTCTTTTCAACATTTCCCTCATCCACTGGTACTGGACCTTAACTTGCTTGCTTGTTAAAACTGCAGTTTATTTCTCTTTCTATTAATTTATTCTTCTCACTGTATATGAAGAAAAGCTGTAGGACTTCAATTTGCCTTTGTCCCCTAGCAGTGGAACTCGCCCACTTTCATCAGAACTGCCTGCCTCTTGTGCTTTTAAGTACTCAAATTATTCTTTCTGTGCTTCATAACACAAACATAGTTTTGGTTTTTTTTGTTGTTTTTTTTTAAAGATTTATTTTATTGATTTTTGACAGAGATGAACAGAGACAGAGAGAGACAGAGAGAAGGGGGAGGCCCCAGAGCAGTCTCCATAGTTGACATTAGTTTTCCATATAGTTTCACTCCATAGGCGGGCGCAGGGCTGTGCAGGGCAGGAACTGGGCCGGGAACCTCCCACATAGGTCCCGGCAAGAACTGAACTGGGGGCACACCCCAGCTCAGCATGTGGGTCCGCATGGGCCGGGGCCGGGATTCGATCCTCGGTCCTCGGGGCTTCAAAGCGAGCGCTTTACCCGCTGAGCCATCCCAGCTTTCCCAAACATAGTTTTTGAAAATGTGTGATCAGACATTTTAAGAGAACTGCTGCTTGCTCTAAGCAGAGGTACCTTTCAAGAACAGCCTATTTCTTAAACAGGTTTTATTTCATTTACATTTAGAATATAGTGGTCTACTGATAATTTATTGAGACTATAAATTTAGATAAGTTCAGGATAACCTTTTTGGTATCTAATTTATATTGCAGTTCATAGTTTTGTGAAACCTACATGAATTATTAACTGAGATCTTTTTTTGAGGGGGGTGTTTTTAATTTTTTTTTAGTAAAATAAATCGATTGGTAAAAATTACATAGGCTCCAGGTGTACAATTCTACATTACATCATGGATGTATTGCATTCTGTGCTCACCACCCAGAGTCAGTTCTATCACCGTATATTTGATGTGCCCTCCCTCTCCCCCCCACACCCCTCCCCCCTTACCCTCAGGTAACCACTAAACTATTGTCGGTGTCCATGAGTGTTTGTTTGTTACTTTTAGTTTTATATTTCACATATAAGTGAAGTCATATGGTTCTTGATTTTTTTTCAATCTGACGTACTTTGCTTAATATGATCTCAAGGTCTGTCCATGTTGTCATAAATGATGGTATTTCATCTTTTCTTTTCATGAGTAATAAATATCTCATTGTGTAAATGTACCACAACTTTTTTTAAGATTTATTTTTTATTTTTTTGACACAGAGAGACAGAGAGAAGTGGGTGGGCCCAGAGCAGTCTCCATAGTTGTATGTCATCAGTTTTGGACATGGTTTCCTTCCACACAGGTGGACGGGGGTCATGCATAGTTAGAACTGGGCTGGAGACCTCCCATGTGGGAAGCACGCACCCTCAAGCTAGGGGCCAAACTTGGGGGGCAAGAACCAAACCTGGGGCCTCCCACATGGGAAGCACACCCCAGTTCAGCATATGGGTCCACACAGGTTGGGGCCTGAATTTGATCTTTGGTCCCGGGGCTGCAAAGAGAGGGATTAACTTGCTGAGCCATCCCGGCTTCCACCACCACAAGTTCTTTGTCCAGTCATCTGTCAAGGGACCACTTTGGTTTATTAACTGGGATCTTAAATTAACTTCCACTTATTGGTTAAGTTTTAAATCCTTAATAATGTAACTTCTAGTGCACATAATTTTCATAAGGCATACCTGTAACATTTTAAGGGGCCCACTTGTCACCTACTTAAAATTTTTGTCCATTAGTTTCTTAACACAAATTGACTGCATAGTTTTAAATGAATTGACTGCAATGGCTTGTCTCTATGAAGTATGTATAGTGGACTCTCCATTAACTGGAACTCAAGCAACCGGCAAAATCTCAAGCAATTGGCCGGTTGCTTGAGATTTTTGGTTGCTTGGGATTCTGCCAGTTGCTTGAGTTTCAGTTAATGGAGAGTCTACTGTATTTTGAAGTTCACAGAATACTACATGGGCACTTTAAGGAAGACCACTTTAATTTGCTTTTAAAAGTGTGTGTTACATATTATTGCATATGCACAGGTTGCTAGGTTTGAGAATTAGGTCTTTGAGGCGTTTATCTCATGTCATGGCCTAAATGTTTTTCCAATACAACACAGTAAAACCTGTGACCTTATTAATTCTTTTGAATTTAGCCTTGTTTCACCTCAGATTTTTTAAATACCATAAGAAATATGTTTACGTTATTATTAAAACTAGTACTTTGTATAGATATTTAAAGCAAATTCTTTTTCAGTTGAGAATATATTTAGACATTTTCAACTGCTTGCTTGCTTATTTATTTATTTATTTATTTATTTATATTAAATTTATCGGGGTGACATCAGTCAGCAAAGTCACATAGCTTCCAGGTGTACAATTCTACAATACATGATCTATGCGTTGCATTGTGAGCTCACCACCCAGAATCAAGTTTTTGTGGGGTTTTTTTTGTTGTTGTTTTCATCACCATAAACTATTGTCTGTGTCCATGAGCTTCTTTTTTTCTTTTCGGTTTTGGTTGTTCATTTATTCTGTTCTTTAGATTCCACATATAAGTGAGATCATATGGTATGTGTCTTTCTCAGTCTGACTTATTTTACTTAGCATATCTTCTAGTTCTATCCACGTTGTTGCAAAAGGTACAATTTTATTCTTTATGGCTGCATAGTACTTCGTTGTGTATATGTACCACAGCTTTTTTTTTTTTTTTGATTTTTGACAGAGAGAAACAGAGACAGAGAGAGACAGAGAGAAGGGGGAGGGCCCAGAGCAGCCTCCATAGTCGACATTAGTTTTCCATATGTTTCACTCCATAGGTGGGCATGGGGCTGCACCGGCAAGAACTGAACTGGGGGCACACCCCAGTTCAGCATGTGGGTCCGCACGGGCTGGGACCGGGATTCGATCCTCGGTCCCCGGGGCTTCAAAGCGAGCGCTTAACCTGCTGAGCCACCCCAGCTTTCCCAGCTTCTTTATCCAGTTATGAATTGCTGGGCGTTTAGGTTGTTTCCATAGCTTGGCAATTGTGAATAATGCTGCACTGAGCATAGGAGTGCATACCTTTTTTTAAACTAATGTTTTTGAATTCTTTGGATAAATACCCAGGAGTGGAATTGCTGGATCATAAGTTAGTTCCATGTTTAACTTTTTGAGGAACCTCCATACTGTTTCCCACAATGGCTGGACCAATTTGCAATCCCACCAATAGTATAGCAAGGTTTCCCTTTTGGCCTCATCCTTGCCAACACTTGTTGATCAGTTTATTGATGATAGTCATCCTGACAGGTGTGAGGGGATAGCTCATTGTGGTTTTGATTTGCGTTTCTCTGATGATAAAATATATCTGTTTCTTTGTCTGTCAAATTTATTGGGGTGACATTAATTGATATCAATTACATTGTTTCCTGGTGTACAATTCTATATTATATTGTCTATACATCGAATTTTGTGCTCACCACCCAGAATCAGCTCTCTTTCCATCACCATATGTTTGATTCCCCCTTCCTACGCCCCCCTCACACCCATCTCTCCCACTCACCTCCCCCCTTACCCTCAGGTAACCACTAAACTATTAACTGTGCTGGGGATGCCAGGATGGCTCAGTGAGTTGAGCACTCATCTTACATGTCCGAGGATCAAATCCCGGCTCTGGCCCATGTTGGATGCATATGTTGAATTGGGGTTTGCCCCCAATTCAGTTCTCAGTGGAATAAACCTCCTATGTGGGAGGACCTTGACTTTCATCCTGGGCTGGTTCCCACCTTGTGTATCCCTGAGCTCCTGGCCCAGTTCCTGCCCTGCACAGCCCCACACCCACCTGTAGAAAGAAATTAATTAGAAAACTAATTATGTGCAACTATGCAGACTGCTCTGGGCTCTTCCCCTTCTCTCTGTCTCTCTCTATCGCTTTCTCTCTGTCAAAAACAATAAAAAAATTAGTATTGCTAAGTATAATATTAAGGACAGATCAGTTTTTAAAAAACCTTTAATTCTATAAATTAATCAGATTTCATGTTTGTTAAAAGGCATTCTGAATATAGTTATGATGGGTAAAGTCATTGCCCAAGAATCTTTCATATTCTTTTTTGTTATTGGCTATCACCTTACTGTCATCTAACAACCCAAACTTCTAAAAGGGAAGTAAAGTTGATTAATTCTGCCTAATCTTTTTCTTTTTTTTTTACTGTGTTGTCAACTCCTGATAAATATATACAAGCAATTCTTTTAATCTGTGGTTTGATTTCTTTCTGGGTATTTCATCATATCTTAGAATAGGTAGAACCTAGTTGATACCCATCCCAGGTTTTTTTCTATCAGGAGCCTAGCTAGAGAAAGAGGCCCCTTTCTCTAGTCTATGGTAAAGATAGCAGTGTAGAAGGTTGCTTCTTCTTTGGGCTGGGTACTGAGCTGAGAAGGAACTAATTGTAGCAGAAGTGAAGGAATAAGATTCACAGTATAATCAGTTTTGCAGAACAGCTGAGCACTGTGAAATAGTTATAATTTACTAGTCTGATTATTAAATCCTGTTGTTGCAGATGAGAGTAAGAGTGGAGTGAGTTGGATGTTGATCCAGTAGAGTGATGACTTTTTAATTCGCAGATGATGGTGACGTCACCTTCAGGGCTGTCATATGGGCCAATTATATGGAATTTCACAACATTTTTATAAAGTGGATGCCCTTCAACAGCTCTCTGGCCCATCTTCCTTGCTTTGAAGAAGAGCCACATAAACAGCACAAAATGACATGCCCCTCACTCCACCAGATACCTCATTAATTTTACTCTTACCTGTTATACCTTGTACATAAGTGACTGCTTTATGGGTTTCATTCCTCTGTCTTTTCCCCTTTGCTCATTTGCTTCTCAATGATACAAATAGCTCTCATGGAAAATATTACCCCCAGCGTCTTTAAGATGATACTGTGACTTACAGTGCCTTCATGAAGGGATCTATTAACATGATAAAAGGACCACACATGTTTCTTGTCATCACTCCTAAAAGGTCCTTGTGACTAGATTAACTGTTAGCAAGTCCTCTCAGTGTGTTTCTGTGATGTGGCAGGTGGAAGTATTTAATCTAGTTATGCCATCTTGTTCATTTCATGTTTCAGTAAAAAATAGAACACAACACATGCTGGATTTACACTCTTGGACAGCAGGCGAGATGTTCTCCTTTATCTTCCTACTCTTAGATGCATATGAAATATTCACCAATAGGTCAAAAGGACTTCTTGGTGTTTGGAATTGAATACACACAATTTGAATTGTTGTCCTTCTGTTTGACTAAGCCGGGAGGTGGGGTGCATGTGTGTGTTTGTGTTTGAATCTCTCACAACCTTACCTGGACCGTGCCCTCTTGCAGGATGGGTCAAACCTCAGTCCGAATCAAAGGGCCTATGCACCTGAGCAGCTGCAGAAACAGGACAACTTAACCATTGACACCCACTACTACCTGGCCCAGCAGATCCACCCAGTCGTGGCTCGGATCTGTGAGCCAATAGATGGAATTGATGGTGTCCTCATCGCATCGTGGTTAGGTAAGTGTACTGAGCTCATGTCGCCCCTCACCTGGCAACAGCAGCATGCGTGGTCCTCCCTCCTTCAACTGTCATGGACCCTTTTATAGGCATAGTGCTGTGTTGAACATTCTGTGGTGGTGGTTTGGTAACCATTTTCTGTCTCCCCTCATAGACTATGAACCCCACATACTTGCTACCTCTGTAACCACATGCCTGCTCCATAGTAGGTACTCAGTCAGCAAATGCTGAAGGGGCAAGAGAGAAGGCAGAAGAAAGGGTGGAGCAGATTTTAGGCACTATTATAAGTCTCCAAGATGACATGGTTGTAGCTTTAATTCGTGAACTTCCGTTGAGAGGGAGATTGATGGTATCTTGATCATTGGTTCCTTTTATCTCTGGTTCTGAAGGTGTTATCATGTGAAGTGAGAAAGCACAGCTTTTTAACATTGAAAAGTTGAATTTTTAGTATTCAATTCCCTGAGACTATCCTGTTCTCACTTGCATTTAAATTCTAAAACCAGGCTCACTGTTATCTTCTGGGACTTGGCTGATTCCTAACATCCCAGGAGGTGCCAGCCAACCCTGAAACCTGTATTTCTGTGACTTTGTGTTGTGTCACCAGATTGTTATCTCTTGCTTAGAAATTTATTTCATAACTTGTCTTGACTTCATGTCTAGATGACCAGCATGTGAAGTGTTTGCTTTATGGGCTCTACTCTATTCCATTGTGTGCACAGATGAATATTTGTAGAGTGCTGCTTAATCAAGTCCTTAGATGGTTCCTCACTAGCTACAGGTCAAGTCTAGAGCCATTGACATCTTTGGCAGTTATGTACTCTTAACTTTTTAGCTCCAATCTGTATTTTTAGCCTTATTTCTTAATCAGTATAGTCAGTGTTGCTTAAATATGGCATTGCTCATCTTGTCCCTGCTTAGTGGAAAATTCTCCCCCTCTTCTCATTGAAGTGTCTGGCTTAAGACACGGGCTTTTTCATCATCGGGACTTGGGTTCAAGTGCTGGTTGTGGCTCTGTGGCTTTGGCAAGCCTCTGAACCTTGATCTAACTAAACCTTGCTTTCTGGAGTCATAAACTAGAATTGTTCTGAGGGAGCAGTGAGATGGTGTATGTGAGATGCTCCGATCGAGTCTGGAGCAAAGTCAGTGACTGCCGCCAGTCCCATCCCACCCTCCTGCCAGGCTCCTGCAAAAATATGTCTGCACTCCTCCAGTCCGTGAGATTTGCACATAGTTAGCGCTCAGTGTGCATGTGTGGCCTAAGATTGGACAGATGAATTATCAAGTCACATATTTTCCACCCTGCCCCTGCTGAGCATGCGTCTGAGCTCCTGCCGGCCCCATTTCCACTATCCTATCAGTGCCTGCTCTGGAAATGGAAGCTCATTTTTGACATTTGCCTAAGCAAAACATAATTAGCAAGATAAAATTCTGCTGCCCAAATCATCACATAATGTATTCTCAAAGTTGAGTTGTATTTGATGATATTTATAAATCCTCAGCTGGGAGGTGGGAGTGGAAGTGCACAATATTTTTTCCCTTTTTTTTCTGTCCTCTGCGTTTGAGTGCTTACTCTGCCAGATGCTGTGATAAGTACTTTGCATATGTTTCTCATTTAATCCTTGCAGCAGCCTCATGAAGGGTATGTTGTACTCATTCCATTTTACAGAGAAGGAAGCTGAGGCGTAGTAACTAACTTGGTCTTGTCACATAGGTAGTGAGTGGCTGACTGTAACTGGATTGGGACCCAGCTCTGCGTGTCTCCAAAGCTTCTGCTCTCAACCACCATGCTGAACTGTACTGCCCCTTATTAGCTCTGAGAGGTGGTGACAGGTGTCCTTAGCCAGGAATGGAGCAGTGTGGTGTGAAGGTGCAGGAGCTTCATCTCCTGGCTTCTGTCCCCTCTGTGAGCCTTACGCCTCCCCACTAAAAACCCCTCAGCAAACTGTTTCTTTGTGTAGATTCAGTTTCCTGGTTTTTCCATTTGTATCATCAAGAACCTGGTCTGAAAGTTGTTACCTTTTCTTTCTTTGAATTTTCCAGTGTTGAGGAGTGGTAAATGGGTGGAACATGCCTGCCCCATGAGTGACATTTACCAGATAAGTGTGGAGCCTTGTGTTTCAGCAAAAGAGCGATAGAGTACAAGCAAACTTGTCCAACCTGTGGTCCATGGGCCATATGCGGCCCAGGACAGCTTTGAATGCGGCCCAACACAAATTTGTAAATTTCTTGAAACATGAGAGTTTTTTGTTTGTTTATTTGTTTGTTTTTAGCTCCTCCGCTTTAATTAGTTGTAGTGTATTTTACGTGTGGCCCAAGACAGTTCTTTCAATGTGGTCCAGGGAAGCCCAAAGGTTGGACACCCCTGGAATTAAAGGTGATTGAGCCTGCCCAGTAGATCGCCTGATGCCCACCCAGGTAGCTCTAGAGGGGTCATACCAAGAGAGGGCCAGACAAATTTTGTTGGATCCAGGGTCCTATTCAAGGTCATTATTTTATATCAATTAAGTAGTGAGCTGATTTTGACTTGCTTGGAGACAGACTGTCCTGATAGCAGCCTTATGGTTAAAAGCTGCCTTACAAATCCAGTTCTCACAAGTAATTTTTAGAACCCATAGCCCCAGTGGATCCCATCTTCAGAGGGTTTACGTTATTACTGACCCATCTCAGTCTACAGGGTAACCTGCTTTGCAGTCCAACCGTGTCTCTGTCTCCTGCCACCCCCCCTCCCAGGAAGCTCTAGGTATAACCGTGGCCATCTGGACACTCCTCTGGGCAGTTCCTCCTTGGTACCTTGTGGCTCATAAGAGCTACTGGCAGGGCCTGTGTCCTTGGACCTGAAGGAGCTGCTGCTACTCCC
>PVKE010035599.1:0-16807 GCA_004027555.1 Craseonycteris thonglongyai
TCTGCCAGAGAAAATAAAGTTTAGTGTGAGATTCAAAAATGATCACCAGTTAACTGGGTCAAGCATAGAGAAAAGAAGGTTCCAGAGAGAGGAACCCGCTTAGGCAAAGGTTCAAAGACGGGGTAAAGCATAGAGCGTTTCTGAGCACAGGCTGGTAGGACTGGAGTACAGAAAGAAAGAGCATGATTCAGCTCAATGGGGCATTAAAGGCCATGGATGGTACTTCATTAGAGGCAATGAGAAGACATCCAAGCGTTCCAGTAGGGAATTGCTCTATTTAGATTTGCATCTTTAAGAGATCACTGGCTGCAAAGTGAGATATTAATTGGATGTGATGATAGTGAGAGTTGATACTAAAAAATATCCAAGGGAATCAATGGAAAAAACTATCAGAAATAATTGGAAAGGTGACTAGATCAGAATACCAAAGCTAATATTTTTCACATACATTGCAAGAATCCACATGAAGTTCAATGCATCTCTCAGGCCACACAGCTTGTAAGAAAGAAAGTACAGAGTGAAAGTTCCCCTGACTCATCTGGAGTTAAAATTCCTGGATGTGTAGATTTCGAAGGCTTGACTTACTTCACGAAAGAATTTCAGTTTAGAAATTACTTTTTTAAAACAAACCAGGTATAAGGGTGCTAATGATAGATTCTACAGCCTAGGTTAATCTCTCAATCACTATGTTGAGTGAAAGGACAAGGCAGAGAAGAGTCTACAAGGTGTATGATTCCATTTATAAAATATTCTTCCACACTGCAAACTAATAAATAGTAACACTTAGTATATAGCGACACACAGCCCAGGGCTGAGGGTGGAAGGCAGGTTGGGCTGTGAAGTAACTGAGGGAATTTGGGAGGGGTGGGGCACAGGATTAAAGAAATATTCATTGTTTTTAATTGTGTTATACGAGTTTCAGTGATAGACAGGGTCTGGCAGAAGTAATGCCCCTTTTTATGAGTTGGTAATCTATACCCAATCTTTTATTACAAAATCATAAGCATGTCATTCTTTAACATAACAAGGTCACATTGAAGCACACTAAACGACTTAAAAAAGGGCATTACTTCTACCAGATCCTGTACATACAAATGTTAAAGCTTACTGAGTTGTATGCTTCAAGTGTACACTTTAAGTTAATTGTATGCATAAAGCATACTTTAAAACACTGTTTAGGGGAAGCTGGGATGGCTTAGCGGGTAAAGCACTTGCTTTGCAGCCCTGGAGCCTGAGGATTGAGTCCCAGCCCCAGCCCATGTGGACCCATATGCTGAGCTGGGGTGTTCCCCCAGTTCAGTTCTTGCCGGGGCCTATGCGGAAGGCTCCTGAAACAGTTCCTGCCATGCTCAGCCCCGCGCCCCCCTGTGGAGTGAAATTATATGGAAAACGAATGCTGTCAACTATGGAAACTGCTCTGGGCCCTCCCCCTTCTCTCTGTCTCTCTCTCTGTCAAAAAACAATAAAAATAAATCTTAAAATAAAAACAAACACTGTTTATAACATGTACATTAGATAAGAAGTTTCCATGAGTTCAAATAAGCCCAAGCTATAGGCAATTCAACCAAACCAAAACAAAGTCATTCACTGGGTTGTCCCTTCACTTTCTGAAGTCAAGAAAAGAACGTGTAACCACTTTGATAACCAATAGAGTTTAAAGCGAAAGATCATAGGTGCAATGACTGGTGTCAAGTACATCTTGGCATGCCTTTCGCGACATAAAGTCACAATGCACTGAAGCTCTTTTGATTGTCACCAAGCCGATGAATGATTGTGAAAGAAGATGAATGCTTAGGGGAAGCGAGCATGTTGGCAGGTAACCTCCCTGCGCTCTAAGACCACTAATGTTCTCAGGAGATGCAGGAAATAGTTTCAGTGTTTTCTATTAGGATTGTAAACACAGATATCCATTTTAAAGCTTTGAAGAACTTTTGTTTTTCTTTTTTTACAAACACATTTATGGCACCGTGCTATAAGGAAGACCAGTATTCTCCAACAGATTGCTAAGGAAGCCCTTGCATAAAGAGCAGGCAATGGTTTCACTGTTTTCTTCAATTTCCCACATGCCACATTGCCCTGCTCCTAAAACCACACTGTAATTTCAAGAAACATGTGTGAACTACATTCTGCAGTAGGATATATTGTTCAGGAGGTCCCTGGCCAGCGTCATACAGGCGGTAGAAGTCCATCAGACTGCTCCAGTGGCAGATGGCAGCTTTTTCTCAGTCTAGTGACATATGGTCTATATTCTCAGTGGTGAGGCGTGTTCATCACCCTCTGGCTGGATGGCTGCACCAGCCACAGTTCTCCAGGCCTTGGGTTCATCTCGCACAGATCACTATTCTGGAAGTATCATGTTTATTACCTCTCACCCCTATCCAGAAATAACACAACACACTAACAGTTTATTGGGCATCACCTGCCAGGTATCGCCAGGCTAGTTGCTTTTCTGTATGTTATCTCAATGAGTTTTCACAAAAAACCCACAAGGTGCTCAGGGATCCATAGTAATCACATTCAAATCACATCTACTCAGATCACATTCAAAATCTGTAGATGCCCACTCAAGGTAGTAAGGTAATATGTGCCGTGGACAGCCAAACTGTCTCCCATTCCTTATAATGGTGGGCCAGACAGGCACTTCCTCCATACTTTTGTTCCATGTCTACCGTACTCCTTGTAGAACATCTTCCATGCTCTGCTGTACCTATTCAGGGTTTTAATTTCTTCAAGGCTCATCCCACCTTCTCCAGGAAGCCATTTTTTTTTAAATGCTATATCTTTATTTTATTTTATTTTATTTTATTTTTGACAGAAAGAGAGAGAGATACAGAGACAGAGACAGAGAGAGAACTGAACTGTGGGAACTCCCCAGTTCAGCATGTGGGTCCGGCTGGGCCAGAGCCGGGATTCGATCCTCAGTCCTCGGGGCTTCAAAGTGAACGCTTAACCCACTGAGCCATCCCGGCTTTCCCTAGAAAGTCATTTTTAACCAAGTGCCTATTCCCTTTCAGAGTGGTCATTTCCTCTCATACTTACCCATCCATAGACTGTGCCTAATTGGTACAGACATTTATATGTATTACTTTGAAATAAATAGTTGTCTCCATTCTTCCGTGATTGTCTAATTGTCCCTTTAAGCAGATTGTGAGCACCTTAAAGACCTCTTTTCTCTATGCATACTTATAAATTTCCCAGAGTGGCTTTTGTAGTCTTAGATATTAGTCATGGAAACTAATCATTGACTTGAGTTGTGTGGCCATGAAAGAAAGTTTAGGTGAATTTGCCTTGATTCTAAATATGATAAAGATGACCTGAACTTGGGTTGGGAGGGTGATCCACCTGGGCCTCTGGTGTAGTATTGTCTGATGCATGAGGGTCCCTGGGGGTATTGCTGCTGTCCCCCCAGAACTTCTCCACTAGAGTGAGCATAGGGTCCTGTCCATGAACGACATCACTACCACACAAAGGTGCTTCAGACACCCAAGCCTGAACAGGACAATATAAAGCATGTGAAGCTAGTGATTTGAATGATAATTCATAGTACCTTCTATCAAATTAATCAGAGCCTCGTCTCCTTTTGGTCACTGTATCAGAAAAAACTTTCTTGGTCAAGGGACATAAGACTCTCTTGAAATTAAATATCCTGCCTCCATGGGAGTGTTTTGGTACAGAAGTAGGGTGCTCAGCCAGAAAAATCTTAAAAGTTACAACCCCAAATTCCCAGTTGTTTGGAACCAATGTTCATCCGTTGTTTTCACCTTTCTTTTTAAGGCCATTTAAATTCTAACTCCCCTCTTTTGAGTTCTAGATATGAATGAAGCAGGTGAAGTGTGGCCCCGTTGGAACATTTCAGTGTTTGGGGGCTGGTTACTATCTTTAGCAGAGATGCTGGAATTCATTCTCATCTCATTTGCTGAGCGCTCTATCATTAAAGTGTCATTGAGAACTGACACCACTTAATTTTAGCAGCTTTCAATTCTCGTTTGCAGCAAGAATAGCTTTAAATGGAGAGGAGTGCAAATTACAGAGAGAGGGATATTTTTACACCACACTCAGCATTTTATCAAACAAAGCAGCCTCCCGGGGAATAGAGGACAATACATTATAAAACCAAACTCTCTTCTGATCCCGGTAAATGGGTATTTAATCTTCCGATTGCAGGCATCCACTCTGATGAGCCTGTAATGAATATACAGGCAGGGACATTATCTAAGCTGTTGTGCTTTCCTACTCTTTAAAATATCCTTGGTTTTTATTTCGGGTGTGGTCAAAATTAAAAAAAAAGAAAGAAAGAAAGAAAAAGGAAAAAATCTTCAGAGCTTAGCTGTCCCCTGCAGGCCACAGCAGAACCTTTACCTCTTTGCAAATTACAGAGCTCTGGAGATTCTTCCCCTATTAATTGCATAATTGCTTTTCCTGCCAAAGTAATTTGAACCCTTGGGGGTTAAGGAAATCACTTACTGTGAAATAGTGGCAATTTTTAACCCATGCCGCTGAAGTTTCTTTGCCTAATTACATGTAGAATGACTGTTCGCTGCCCACGGTGAATGTATCTCAGATGCTGCTCAAATAGCTTTGCACTGGAAGCTTCTGAGTATTTAAACCTTGATGGAATGATTACACACTCAGCTTTTGTGTGTTCTGGCCACTTGCATCATTATTTTCTGCAGGAAAAAAAAACTTTGCTTGGTCATTGACTGATCTCTAATATTTGTGTCTTTCAGTGCAGGAAAGAGTAAGGCCATCATCCGTTATAAAGACTATTTTGGCTGCTGGAAAACTGCCTTGTCATTGCATTCTGGCTTTGAGAGCTGCTCAATGGGTTTTCGTAGAAATCCAAGTTATTATTCCATGTTACAAAAAATAGCACCCAGAGACTTAATGATTTCTCCAAGGTCACACCTGAAGTCAACTTTTATACTCCCAAATTAGCCCCTGCATTTTTTTCCCCTCTTTGTTTCATGCTTTAGCATTAGTCACATTCTTGTCATAAACCATTCATAAGAAGCAATTTAACTGAAAGGTTTTAGAGTTCTAACCACTAGATATACTTTGGTGTTTTGAAAGATATAAAATTTTACCTGTAGCAAAGAGACTTTAAGCATCTCAAAAGTAAGAACTGAAATCAATTCAAAATAATGAATAGAGTCCTAGAATGTGGGCTCTGGAAGGAATTTAGGGTGACACATTTGAGGCTTTATAAGTAAGGACACTGCTTATCAAAGAGATCCAAGTGACTTAGTTGCCTGAGGTTTTTCAGCTAATAAGGACTTGTGTTGGGACTCCACTTGCTTTTTTTATTCCAAGCACAAAATTCATTTTCTCATGGTTGTTGAAACTCCCAGTGATGGCTAGCTCTGTGTGGAGGGCACATTACTGAAAAGCCTGGTCAGTCTGTGAATCTGGCTTCTGTTCATTTCATTCTGGTGGCCAATGTGTTCTTCCCTGACTGCTCAGGTCAGCACACAATGCGTGTAGATTGAACCAAAGACGTGTAGCAATGAACATGAAAATATGAGGGAGAAGAAAAGAAGTAGCCCAGAGTAAAGATCCAAATGTACCCTTCCTCCACAGTTTGAACCATTGGCATGAATGGGGGCCCCTGAGGTAGAGATGCTATTACTAGAGAAAGGAATCTGATGGCAAGTCAGCTGTGTTTCCATGTCTTTTTCTCTTTACTCCTGTAGCACTCAGCTTCTAGATTCTTCAGATTTGATCTGTTTATGCTTTCCTTGGGTGCCTTCTGCTACCTTGCCACTCACCAGTGTCACAGTGGGATTCTTTCACTTGGCATCACAGCATGAAATGTGTTAGAGTTAGCTGCTACTCAACAGGTCTGGGCTGACTCACTAAGAGCATATGCTGTTGAGAGAGACACAGCAATGAGTCTAAAACTTAGGGCTCTACAATGTGTGTCTTTGGAACACTGGACACAGATATACACATTTCCCATTTAATTCTGTGCTAGGTGTTTAAATTGGGCAGTCGTAACAGTATTTTCCAAAACTTGCATAGACCTTTTTTTTTTCCATTCTAATAATTTAACTAGAATTCCACTTGGACAATATATGATGTTTCCCAAAATTAGGATTTTATTTTGTGTGATAAAAAAGCATGGATTGTGCAGACATTGTCTTTTGCATTTTTCTCCCCAACAAGTATCTGAACTCTCACAGCATCTCATTTATACATCTATGTCTATTACACATGTCAAAGAATAATCTGCTATCCTTAAAAGCTTGCATAACAGTCGTCTGTCCCTCAAATGGGCTTTTATTCCATTCCTTGAACCATTCTTTGTAATTACTTTTGCTATAATGGCCATGAGTTTGTACTGAATTATATACCTACTCATATGATCTCTTTCTGAAAAGATATCTTTTTCTAAGGAGGACATGAAGAGTTCCAGGTAGAGTCTAAAGTCAAGGGAGAGAATGAGAAAACAGAAGTTCTAAGTATAGCCTCAAACCCACTATTTTAAGCAGCTAAATCCTCCAACCAAAAAAGGCTACTAAGGTATCATTAAAATATGGTTATGCCAGCAAACCTTTATATTATTGATGTTTTTCATGTAGTGATAGAATAACAAGATGTATTGTTTCATTCCTTTTTCTTACATCTCTGACCATCTTCCTTTATTAACGGGATCAGGATATCAAAATTCCCTTTGCTCCATTCTCAAATCCTAGTTTTAATTCGCTTATCATGCCACAGTTCATGATTATTAGATTTTCCTTGGACCTTTATTCAAAAGGTAATACATCAAATATCCAATGCGACAAGCTTCTCTGCATACTGAAAAAAAAAATGTGCTTTCGTGTTTGAAACATGATATGATATCCACATACATAAATACATTTGAAATCTAAGTGTCTCCTTCAGACCTTCTTTTAAAAGAAGCCAGAAAGTAGGTCATGGTGGGGGCGGGGCGGCGGATGTCCGGGGAGGGGCAGAAAATTGAACTTCCCAAGATCAGTACTTAACATAAAAATTTCATCACTATCTTTATCATCTTGCAGTGGTTGCAGAAAAGGCCTAGGCTCCCTCCACCTTTAACTTCCTAAAGTCGCCTCTTTTACCTTCAAATCTGATGAAGTGTCAAAGTCATTTACCAGTAATGAGGTCTGCTGCAAATTTTATTTTGCTTGGAATTTAATTAATGGGCCAAAGACTTTCCATTGTGATTTGAGCAAATGAATAATAAATCAAGAAAGGAGATTTGTCAGGGAACGAACATCTGTTTCTTACAAGCGTTACAACATGACTCCAGTTTGGCTGTGCATCGCCAGCACAAAGACAGTAGGAGTGCTCTCCGCTGACGCTCTCTTCATTTATTGCTCCACTGAAGGTGAACAGAGAGCGCTCTAATGGGCCTCTGGTGTTAATAAAGGCTCTGCGCTTCTCCAGTGTGCCTGGAGCCTCTTCCTTGAGGGGGCTCCTGTCCTTAGTACATGGTTTGTTGAGCCACGTCAGGATTCTGCAGTGTCAGGACTTTATTGGATGATTAATAAGGGAAAGACAAATTCATAAGCATAAACAATATGAAATTACCATCGTATTAGCGTTCACTGTCACGCTTTTTATTTTGGGGTGGGGAGGGTTTGTAAATGAGGTTGTGATTGAAGTTAAGTATTTTGACTTGCACTGTCAAAAAAAGCAAAAATAGGTCACCCGACCTGTTGGGCTTCCTCTAGTTAACTGGTAACAGACTATCTAGAGTGGTGTGACTTTTGTAATAGTGCCGAGGTGTCCGGTTGATCGTTCAAAAGAGGAGGAGAAGGTCTGACCTGCCCGGGTCTGCACTTGTGGGGAAGAATGGAGACATGATAGTGCTTTTTCTGCTATTTATTGCTCAACACACTTCGCTCTGGTACACCAAGGAGGTTTAAGTGCCCACTGGGTAGAAATAAATCGCTTTCTGAAAATTTGCACTGTGGGACTCATGATAACCCCTGTGTAATGTTTATAATGTATGTGAAACAGTCATGGATGCTAATGTCACACAGAAATAACACCAGGTCCTATATGTCACCCCTTTTAACAATCTTTTTTTGGGAGGCTGGAATGAGGATTAAAAGAATTTTAAATTTTATGGTTTTAAAAATAAGTATCTGGCATATACACTCCCTTAGAGGAAGGTTTCCTCGATGAATGGAGCACTTCCCACCATCAGGATAACATGAGGCCTCACAAACAATTCTTTCCAGAATCCTACACAACGCTGCTTTGTTGGCTAAGGCAACCTTTATGCAATTTGTGTCTGAAACAGCTCTATAGAGTGAAAGTAAGAGATATATTGGGTTCGCCAAAAAGTAATGGCATTTGTGTGTGTGTGTGTATGTGAGTAAATGAAGGTGATTTTTAAAATGGAAAACAAAAAACTTTATTCAACAAGGTATTGTCCATTTTGTTCAATGATCTTTTGCCATCTTTCAGGCAACTTTATGCATCCATGATTAAAATAATTTCTATCTTTTTCAGCAAAAACTCTTCCAAGAACGATTTGATGTATTTATCAAAGGTAAATGTTCTACCATTCAAGGCATTTTGCAAAGAATGAGACAAATGGTAGACTGATGGTGTGATGTCTGGCAAATATGGTGGGTGTGGTAACAAATCCCATCCAAGCTCCAACAACTTTTGAGGAGTGACCACACTTGTAGGTGGTCTAGTGTTATGGTGATAGAAAACAACACCTTACAATTTACCAATTATAATAAATGGCATATTTATTATAATTTATCCAACTGATGACCGTAGATCCAAATTAATCGTTTGATTCCTGAGAAGCAGCTCAAAAATACACAATACCTTTGAAATCTCACCTTTCTTGGGTTGGAAACATCTTGAATGGTAAAGTGTTTACCTTTGATGGAGATATCAAATTGTTCTTGAAACAGTTTTTTTTGCCAAAAAAGATAGAAATTTTTTTGAGCATGGAATTATGAAGTTGCCTGAAAGATGGCCAAAGACAATTGAACAAATCAGACAATACGTTGTTGAATAAAGTTTTTGTTTTCCATTAAAAAATCTCCTTCATTTACTCTCAATAAAATGCCACTACTTTTTGGCCAACCCGACACATATGTATATCAGCTGTGAGAGAGAATACATCATGAAGACAGACAAAGGGGTTATTTTGGACTGGACATAGTATGTACTGAGTCAATAAGACAAGCTAGCCTTGTTCAACATTTAGGAACCAAGAAAATAAATTCATCCTAAAATCATCCTACTGAAAAACCCCTGACAATTTCTCCTATTCATGTCTTTTAAATGTAATCAGAGTAGATTAGGAAAATACTGCCAGGTAAAATGCAGGACATTAGTTAAATTTGAATTTCAGATAATATAATGATGTAACATAAAAATTTAGTATAATTAAACTCCTAAGTGTGGGACATACTCACACTAAAATGATATATAAACATATAAAGTTTATATTAAATTATAAAATATATAAACTTATAAGTATGGGGCATACTTATATGAAAAAATTATTCATCGTTAATCTGAGATTGAAATGTAACCAGGGATTCTATATTTTATTTGCTAAATCTGGGTACCTTACTCCAGAGAAAAATTTATATAATAAAATTTAAACTTTCAAGTGAACAACATATTATCTTCTGACTACAATGACTTAAAATATACTTGCAAAGGTAAGAGGAAAAGTAAAAGTAGATATAGTCTGCTGTTACAATTAACATAAAATTATTTAAATGATAAACAATAATGTTTTGTATTTAAAGGGAACAAATAAATTATTTGAGTCAGGCACAAGTTAAACTACTTAACTCTGAAATTTAAAGGTATAAACATCATGTCAAATATGCCCACACGTAACGCGAGCTCAAATAGAAGGCAAGATTCGTATTTCTCATTGTTAAGATTTTAAAAATAATTATGAACTTGAATACATAATTTGGAGATACATTTGGGATAGTCAAATGTCTGCTTATATAATTTAGTTCAGAGACTCATAGATATTTGACAAAAGATGGCAATTTTAAAAATCAAGGCTTGTCTAGGTTCATATTTCACACCAGTCTTATTCAAACTCTTCCCTCATGTTTTTGACATCCATGTGTTTATCACCACTGAACCTCAATTATCATTACTTTTAGAGTGACTTTCTTTGCACTTTCTTCTAAGCTGTTTGAGACATAACACCTTTAAATCTACATATGATAATCTCACTAAAAATATAAGGGTTGCCTGGAAAAAATTCAGCCAGTCAATACATTGAGAATGGTTACATGGCTGGATACTTTCTGGACAGCCTTCATAGTATTTCCAAACCATGGTGACCATTCATATTACATTTGGATAACTTTTGGTTTTCTACCCATCCTGTAAGTATACATTTGAATTCTTCATAGCATGACTATTCATGGAACTGTTTTAAAGTGATCTTTAAAAGACTTGATTATAATGGTAGTCAATACTTATAATTGTAGTTTATGCTCCCAGATTAATTACTAAGTCATGTTACACTTAGACTGTTCTTCTTCTTAAGCTATTTCTATCAGCAATATTAATTGAGGTCATTGAGGGCTGTTCATTTTTTTTTCCTTAAACAATATGTGACTTTTTTTTTTTTTAAAGATTTTATTGTTTTTGACAGAGAGAAAGAGAGAGAGAGAGAGAGAGAGAGAGAGAGATACAGAGACAGACAGAGAGAAGGGGGAGGGCCCAGAACAGTCTCCATAGTTGCACATCATTGGTTTTTCCACATAGTTTCATTCCACAGGTGGGCGCGGGGCTGCACAGGGCAGGGACTGGGCAGGGGTCTCACCCCAGCAAGAACTGAACTGGGGGCACTCCCCAGTTCAGCATATGGGTCTACACGCCGGGGCCAGGATTCGATCCTCGATCCCTGGGGCAGCAAAGTGAGTGCTCAACCCACTGAGTCATCCCGGCTTCCCCTATGTTGCTTTTTAAAATGAAGTAATTGGGAGTAAACTGCTTGGATCTGAGACAGTTTTAAGGTTTTGATTATCAGGTGACTCTCTCTTTGGTGAGAGAATAAAATTTGGAAAATATCTTACTTTGTTATTTGCCACATAACAGGACTATCCTCATCATAAAAGCTTGCAGATAGATTTCCCTAGTGGAAGGTGTCAAGGTCATTTCTGGAGGTGACAGTCCTTTTAAGCACAATAGATATGGCTATGCCCATTTTTTTTTTTTCCATTTTTCTTGTGAGTCACAGGAAACAAGGCAGACCTTCCCTTTTGGATATTATACAACAGGACCTCAGAAATTGGGATTCCACCCAGGCGTGGTCAGGAACAAAACAATTAATCAAGGTAAAAGGAATGGCTATAAGCGCATTATACTTTTGTGATTCCATCTTTCTTAATTGTCTAGGTAAATTATATGGTAAAGTGAGAGTAAGAGTTCTTATATGTCATTTTATGTTGGAACATTTGATATTAATTAAATTACCAAACTCATGGAGTATATTAGTCACCTAAATCTGGATATTAATCTTCAGTTTAATATAGTTAAATTGTATGTGTCTGCAAACTGTGGGCATGTAGATACATGCATATATGTTCTTATACAAAAACACAGAACACTGAACTGGAAAACTACCTACAGCTTAAAAAAAAAAGCATAAGGGAAATTCACTTTTATTTAGTTTTACATTCCATCTGTTGAACTTGTTTTTCAGACCAATTTAAGATTTTTTAATGCCCAATAAACCCAATAAACAGCAAATCTCAAGACTATATGATATGGAATGATAAAACCCTGTAGAATATAGAAAGTAGGTGTACCTAATGCACATTGAATGAATTAACAGATAAGCAAAATACAGACTGAAATGTTTTCCTACCTAAATGAGCTCGACCTTCCCCCAGACTGGTTATGAAGAAAGAAGGTAAGTGTGGTAGTTTTGTTTCAATGTTGTCATCATAGTCATCAAAATGTATCAATCCCCCCATCATTCTTACCTAGTTTTCTGTCATAGTTTGCTCATGTAAGCCTAGCCTTAAAATCCGTGTAGAGTTTTAATCCTTGAACATGGAAGACTTAAATGCTATAGTGATGTTATTTTTGGTGTAAAGCCACTGAAACAGCTCACTCATAAAATATCTCATTTCTACTTAGTTTTTGTCACATGATGGTCCTCTAGGGGCACAGAGAGTCACCTGAGGGGCTTTCTGCAACCCTCTTCCTCCATATGGAAGTGAATAGACCCCCTCTCTCCCCTTAAGAATTACTCTGATGGCATGTGTTATAACCCTCAGGTGTGCTGGGGTAGAGAATAATTTGAAAATAACCAATAAAAAGAAAAGCCAAATATCTGGCCAATTATCAGCTATTGTCCATTATGTTGACCATAGGTATTTGAATAACAGAATTTTCTTTCTCTTTTTTTTTTTTTTAAATGTTTTATTGTTTTTTGACAGACACAGAGAGAGGCAGAGAGAGACAGAGAGAAGGTGGGGGGCTCAGAACAGTCTCCATAGTTGTCTGTCATCACTTTTCAAAATGGTTTCATTCCACACAGATGAGCAGGGGCCGTGAAGGGTGGGAACTGGGCTGATGGCCTCCCGCATGAGAAGCACACCCCAGTTCAGCACATGGGTCCACATGGGCCAGGGCTGGGACTCGATCCTCGACCCCCCGGGCTGCAAAGCTAGCACTTAACCTGCTGAGCCATCCCGGTTTCCCCCAGAATTCTCTAAACCAAGTACTTGCCCTCATAAAAATGCTGTTTTAGACTCAATGCAGTTTGTATAAAAACTACCTTTTTTCTATAGACACAAAGAAATGTTAACAGCTGTACTAGTCTCTCTCTCTCTCTCTCTCTCTTTTCCTTCCTTCCTTCCTTCCTTCCTTCCTTTCTTTCTTTCTTTCTTTCTTTCTTTCTTTTTTCTTTTCTGGAGGAGGTCAAAACCTGATGGGCAGTAAACTCTCTTCCTATGTTCAGATAACTTTTTTATGAACCTCTTACAATTATGAAGAAATTTCTCTTCATAAAACAGAGAGTCTTCACGTAAGAGGAAATAATTTTCACTTCAATTTACCAATCAAATTTAATAAGATACTCTTATTTTTGGAGTGGGGCTGAGAATGTTGACTACGGAAGTTCTCTAAGTATGATACCAAAAATTTGGTCCTAATGGAATATTTCAGCTGCTCAACCTGTCGTTTTTGGAAGACTTCTCTTGAGTGAGACAAACATTATTTGGGCAGAGAAACAATATCCCTTGCCTCACAGGAGACTCTAATGTCAGTGCCATGCTCATAGTCTACTAAGATTTTCCCAACCCGTCATGTAAGTCTGGTAGAACTTCCAGAACACACATTCTTCAGTGAGGGAAGTGCGTGAGCCTGCAGCCTGTGTATTCTTACATCTTGGCTAGGAGACTCTCATACTTGAAAAGCTTGGGGAAGGGGAAGGGAGGACGGTTAACTTAAAATTATGAATAGATTAAGAAAACCTTCCCCACCTTCCCAAAGTAGCAGGAAATTGCTACATTCTAGGCACTAAGGGCCTTCAAATAGTAAAGAGAGAGTTGGTTAGCAAAAGATTGAGTCTATTTGAGAGCACACCTTCTCAGAATTGATAAGCAAATGCCTGGAAAATGAAAAGAAACCAGTCACAGAAAGTTTGGGGAGGGTACTGTACTTCATCCTAGGCTGGCCAGATGTGTGATATTAAATGGGACAGAAAACAACGGTACTGTTTCAGATGGTACATGTGGTCTGCCTACCGACACCTTGAATTTAGCCAAGTAAGAACTAGGCTAACTGTATGTACCATTAGAAACAGGACAGTACCGTTGTTTTCTGTCCTCTTTAAAATGGTATATCTGGTCAGCCTACCTCATCCTGACAGTTATCTTCATAATACCTGCTACTTAAATATCTTCTATTCCAGATATTCCCTTCTTTTTTTACCTGAAACTATTAATGCCAGGTGTAATTCCAAATTTAGACTTTTTTTTATTTTTTATTTTAGAGAGGTGATATGGTGCATAAATCTTATTTTCTAAGAATCTGGTTCAGCACTTTACAATCAAGCACATTGATCTTTCTGTAGTGAAAGGTACAAATATTGTCACAAAGTGGGGTGGATAGGTAAATAGATAAATAAACTGATGTGGCTTCCTGTCAATGCAGGTCAGGTTTTAGTGCTAAAGGAATCATGAAAATATTTTCTGGTTTCAGAGAAGATGTTTTCTATTTTGATATGCTTATAGATGTCAGAATAATTGCTAAAGAATTATGAACACTATGTATTTAGGCTGAGTAGCATTATTTTAATGTTACCCTTTTAAAAACTAGCATTCCTTAAATGATGTAAAGGGTATTGTTTAAGTGTTCATTTGTAAGTCATTATTTTGAAATTTAGAAATATTTTTCCAAGGAGGGAAAAGAGAGCGAGACAGAGAGAAAGAAGAAGAGAGAAAATGAAAGAAAGCAAATATGTTCAAAGGTTAATGTTGATGAATCTAGGTGGAGGGTGAGTATAAGGGACTCTATTGTGCTATTATTCTTTTAACTTTTCTTTAAGTTTGAAATGTTCCAAAAATAAAAGGTCAGAAGCCATTCATAATAGAAGCAAACAATAAAATAATCAGGAATAAATTTAACCAAAGAAGTATAAGAGTTGTAAACTGAAAATCACAAAACATTGTTGAAAAAAAATTAAAGAAGATCTAAATAGATGGGACATTATGCCTAATCGGAAGACTTGGGTTGAAAGACTTAGTGTTGTTAAGATTATAAGACTCCCCAAATTGATTTACAGAGTCACTGAAATAGCTATTAAAATGCCAACTGCCCTCAGTGCAGAAGTGGACTAATGGTTCCTAAAACTCATAGGGCAATGCAAGGGTCCCAGAAAAACGAAAACAATCTAGAAGAAGAACAACATTGAAGGCATCACACATCCCTATTTCAAAACTTACTACAAAGTTGCAGTGATCAGAAGAGTGCAGTACTGACATAAGGATAAACTCATAGATCAACAGAAGAAAACCAAGAGATCAGAAATAAACTCGTATGTCTATGGTCAACTGATTTTTCACAGGGGTGCCAAGAACGTTCTGTGGAAGAAGACTATTCTTTTCAGCAAATGGTGACAGGACAACTGGATATCCACTTGCAAAAGAATAAACTTGATTCCCTACTTCATATAATATTAAAAAAAATTAACTCAAAGCTAAAGATCTAAATGTAAGAGCTAAAATGATAAAATTCAGAATAAATCATAAGCATAAATCCTTGTGACCCTGGAATAGGCAATAGTTTCTTAGTTATGACACTAAATGAATAAATAATCAAAGAAAAAGTATTAACGTTTGACTTTATTAAAATAAAAAGTTTTGTGCATCCAGAGATAATGTCCAGAAAGTGAAAAGGCAATCCACAGAATGGGAGAACATATTTATAAATCATATCTAATAAAGATGTGGTATCCAGAATATATTATAAAGAATTCTCACAACTTAACGACAAAAAAAACAAATATCCAGTTAAAAAATGAAGAACAAATTTAAATATACATTTCCCAAAAGGAGATATATGAATGGCCAATAAGCACAGGAAAAGATGCATAGTTTGGTAAGGGCTGGAAAGGGCTAAGACAAAAGAAAGAACATGCATATTCATAAAACTAAACTGATAAAGTGTGAACTCAAAGCTGAGAAGTGAGCTTTTTTTTTAACCTTTGGCCAGTATTAGGGATGATGGAAGCATTGCTCTTAGGTTTTTAGTTGACACCAGATTGACTAGTTCAAATTTCTTAGAAGTCAGGCAGAATGCTTTTCCCTTTCAAATGTCTTGTGGAAATAAGACTAATTTATTAAAACCAGCAGTAAGAAACAATTGATTCACAGTTTCAGTGTCTTGTTTTGGGCATATATGTAATGGCAAGTAAACATTTCACACCTATGCAAAGTGGAGTCAGTAGCATTTCACTGGTAGACCCAAATCTTCCCAATGAAAGCTTTCATAAGACACATCAAAACCACTCTGTTCTACTCTGGCTCTCCAGCCAAAATCAATTAGGGCCTAATCAAGAGAAGCACTCACCTTGACTTTCAATGAGCCATAGATAAATAATGAACTAAGTTTCCATTGGTGATAAAAGGGGCTTAAAGAGAAAAGAAGGTGACAGGCTTAACAGTATTTGGTTTGAAGACAGTCACTCAGGCCCCATCTCTTGTTTTTCCTCCTGATATCGCTCTATAAAAGCCTCACTGTAGTCCTCTCATGTGTCAAGAGAGAGCATGGGCCCACTATGTAACTAAGTTTAGATAGACAAGTTTGGAGTTACATTTCTGTCTTTGAGGACAATCACCAGTCTCTTACAACAACCTCCGGGGCCATCACAAGACATGAGCGCAGGGCAGGATGAGCTGTGGGTATGGACCTTTCCACCCTGAGATTCTGATCACAGAATAATAATCTTTTATCCTCTGAACTCGGGAGGGCAACTTAATACCCAAAGTAGCCAGTTTCCATCTCCCTATTGCAGGGATTCCCAACCCCGTGCCCACGGCCCGATTTGTGTGCGCCCGCCATTATTTGACTGCATCAGAAGTTTTTCATAAGCATTAAGTAAAACTATAATTTATTTTTATACATTTGTTAGAATTTTAAAATATTGTTTGAGTATCTACACAGGTTTATTATATTCGTTGGTATGTTTGCGATCTCATATGTATAAGTTTTCCCCTAGCTGTCGCCTTTGTACATGTCGCGTCTCGTTTAGCCGCTGCGCTCTTTAAACTCTCCTCCACCCAACCGGGAGACGCCAAGTTGCCATTTTGATTGC
>PVKE010035600.1:0-16876 GCA_004027555.1 Craseonycteris thonglongyai
CCCCAGGCCCACGGAGGGGCGCGGGGAGGGCCTGCCAAGCTGCAGCTACCAAGGGGGCTTTGAAGCAACCCAGAGGCCCTGTAAACGAGGTGATGAGGGTGATTAAACCCCAATAAACCCAGAAAGGAAAAGGGCCCTCCTGGGAAGCAGGGGGTGGGGCGGGGTGCCCAGCGAGGTGGGGGAGGGGCCTGCCAGCCTTTGCCCCTCCCTGGGTGAGAGAGAGTGCCGCCCACCCGTCTGCCTCACCCTTGGGGGCTGGGTCAGGCTGCAGGGTGTGGGCCTGAGCAAGTCATCAGTCTCCCCACAACTCCATGATGGGGGGCCCAAGAGCACCCCACTTCATAGCTGGGAAACAGACTCCCACTGCCCACTGTGCAAGTTCACGGAGACTCCTGAGCCCCTGCCCAGCAGGCACCGCCTCATGCTCCCCGCAGGGCACAGCAGCGGTGGGTGGGCTCTGAGCTCCCTGTCCTCAGCCCCAGCCCACGCTGGTGGCAGCAGGGGGGAGGGGTCACAGGCTCCCGCGTGCACTTCCCCCCGGCCAGGTCAGCGTGGGGGGCGCGGCCATCTGCAGGGCTTTTCCTATGAGAAGGGGCCCTCCGGCCACCCTCCTGGGTTCCATTGGAAGGGAGCTGGGGAATGTCAACACCGCGGGCACACCACCTGGCATCTGGTGCCCCTGGGCATCCCCTCCAAGCTATTTATAACACTGTTAGGAGAAGCCAGGCAAATATTGCCAGCCCCTCCCCACAGCCCCTGTGACCTCCAGCCTGTGTTTGATCTCCCTGCTGGGCAAACAGGCAGTGATAAGCACCGAGATTGGAGCTTCAAGTAAACCGCTTCTCTCCCCAGCACGGATCCCCAGCCTGACCCTGGGGTGCTCAGGGGGTACAGCGAGTAGCTGAGGGGCCTCAGATCCCAGGCTGACCCTGCATTTCCACCCCTGGGCCCAGACCCAGCTCTGACTTCCCAGCCCAGTGGTCTCCCACATCTCTTCCTCGCACCCCATTGAAGGTGCCCCCAGGAGGGCGTCTGCAGGATCAGACTGAGGTCTGTCTTCAGAAGGTCCAGTCTGAGTGACTTGGGTCACATCTGGGCACGGTCGCAAATCGCTGGCCCTGTCTAGCTGGGCCCGTCTTCCACAAAGCAGGCGGGTGGGTGCACTCCACCTCCCAGGGCCAGCTAGAGAGACCGGAGGTGCTGGGGGTGACATGCTGGCAGGTGCTCAGCCAGCAGTGGGTGCTGCCGGGCGGCCAAGCCTCCCACCTCCACACCAGCCAGCCTGTCTCCCTTGGCACCCCCAGGCCTGGGCTCTGCTCTCCCCCACAGACCCTGCCCTCGCTGGTCGACGTCCCTTTGAAAGTGCAAGAGGGGACAACATGACACCCATTACTTTCCGGGTCCTGCTGCTTGACCCCTGTCACTACAACCCAGGGTGGCCTCAGTGTGGGGGCTGAGGATGCAAAGGGCCAGAGGTGAACAGGTTGGGATTTGAGGTCTGCAGAGGGCAGGCTGAAACTATTTGGAGCCAGGGTCAGTCTGCCCATGTTAGGGCTCAGTCCACACTGGGATTAAGGATCAGTCTATGACCTGGAGCAGGTCTCAATCCACACGTGGGATTAAGGATCAGTCTATGACCCGTGTCAGGGCTCAGTCCACACTGGGATTAAGGATCAGTCTATGACCCGTGTCAGGGCTCAGTCCACACTGGGATTAAGGATCAGTCTATGCCATGTTAGGGCTCAGTCCACACTGGGATTAAGGATCAGTCTATGACCTGGAGCAGGTCTCAATCCACACGTGGGATTAAGGATCAGTCTATGACCCATGTCAGGGCTCAGCCCACACGTGGGATTAAGGATCAGTCTATGACCCGTGTCAGGGCTCAGTCCACACTGGGATTAAGGATCAGTCTATGACCCATGTCAGGGCTCAGTCCACACTGGGATTAAGGATCAGTCTATGACCTGGAGCAGGGCTCAATCCACACGTGGGATTAAGGATCAGTCTATGCCATGTCAGGGCTCAGCCCACACGTGGGATTAAGGATCTGTCTATGACCCGTGTCAGGGCTCAGCCCACACGTGGGATTAAGGATCAGTCTATGGCCTAGAGCAGGGCTCAGCGGGGGCTGGGGCTGGCTCATCTGGGCAGCCCGTCTGCCCCCAGTGGTTCACATCAAGTTGCTGTAGATGAACTGTGCTTCCTCTTGGCAGGCACCCAGCAGCTGATTCCTGGGGGAGAGGCTCCGTTCCCGCCAGTCACGTTCCCACGCCTGCCTGGGGACTTGCCAGGGAGCGGAGGGGTGTCGAGGGGCTGCCTCCTCGAGGACCTACGTCTCACCCTCTCCTGCCTCTGACAGCAAGCCGTGACTTTTGCAGAAGGAGCTCCTAGCCTGTGGGGTTCTGTGCATGGTGCCCGGTGACACAGGCAGGGACAATGGGACATGTTGGAGGTGGCATCCAAAGGCCAGAAGGTGCTTCCTGGGGGGCGCCCAGCCTGGCTCAAAAACCCAGCCACGGGCCTGTATGTCCCCAATTCCCGTGTTTCCCCGTACGGCGGCACAGAGGGGGAGAATCTGCTCAGGGCACCCCCTGGCCTGGCCTGTACCCACTGTCTCCCCCATACCCATCTCTCAATGTGGCAAATCTCACAGGCCAGCGATGTGGGGGGGCCGCCGTTGGCCTGGGTCCCCACACGCCCTGCAGGGTGGAGCCCAGAGAAGAGCCCACTTAGTTCTGAGACTGCAGGACGCCGACCGTTTGGGAAGCCCCATGGCCGGCCCGACCTCAAATCGAGTGGATTTGCTCAGGGCTCAGGGTGTCTCCAAAGGGGGTGTCCAGCCACCTGGGAAGGGATTGGCCGGCAGCTGGGCGGGTTTGGGGCAGGGGCTTCACGGGGCTCCAGCCCTTGGCTGGAGCATGAGTGTTGTGACAGGAGGGAGGCCGCACGTGGCCTGGGCCAGGCCTGGGGGTGTCCCCCAGTCCATCAGACTCAGGGGCCCTTAGGGACCCCCTACTTTCTGTCTCCACGGCACGGCCATGCCGCCTCGAGGCGGAGGCCCCAGGTGTGCGGTTCTGCTGGAGTGGCCCATCCGCCCCCTCTCCCCAGGGGAAACCAAGGTCGGCCACACCAGCCACCACCCCGGGCTCTGACGAGGTGCTGAGAGCTGAGGCAGCATCATCCTTCAGGGGTCCCCACTAGCGTCTCTGACCCCCGATTTCAGAGAGGGGAAACTGAGGCCCAGAGAGGGGTGGGGCCTGGGCCCAGGTCCCCAGGCCCGACGCCTGGATGGACGAGAGCCTGCCCTCTGGGGTGGGGGCTGCCGGGACAGTCCGGGACACGTGCCCAGCGTGGGCCGGACCTCCTGCAGCTGCTCGGCCCGTGTTGCAAGCCGGCTCCCCCACTGCAGGCCGTGTCTCAACTTGTAGGGGCCCCCGCCCCCGGTCCCGGAGGGTAGCCTCACCCACTTTCCTGGGCTGGGAAGGACAAGTCCCAGCGTGGCCCGGTCCCCCGTGCCAGCTCCAAGCGTGAGAAAATGCTGAGCTGGGGAGAACGGTGTGCAGGTGGCGGGGGGCGGGGGCCAGGGGTGAACACCAGCAGCCCACAAGTATCCACCGTCTTCGCCCCAACCCCGGCCCGGGGCCCACTCCCACCTCCCACCCGGGCCCCTCAAGGGCCGGCCCTGGCTGCCCGCCCGCCTTCCCATCGGAGCGGCCCCTCGAGCACCGGGCAGCTTCACACAGCTGGGGCTCCAGGGTCTTCTCCCCCAGGGGTGGAGCTGGGTAGTTTGTCCGGGTGACGAGTGGGGGTCTGCAGAGAGGCCAGTCCCCAGAGCATTTTCTTCCTGGTCAGGGTCACGGACGTCTGAGCTGTGCCGGCCCTTGGGGACCAGTGTGCAGGCCTGAGAGGTGCCCAGAGGCCCCTGCCCCCCAACATGCGGAGAGGACAGACAGCGGTCACTCAGGACCCAGGCACACCCCGGTCTGGTCTCTGGCTCCCATGAGTGACCCTGGGTCCTTCAGGGGCCCCTGGTTTGCTGGAGGAACGGAGGGAGATAGGAAGAAGGGGCCCCAGAGCCGGGGGGAAGGGGTGGCCTGTGGGTGGGGGCGGCCCTGACCCCCTAGGGGGCCTCACTGGCAAAGCCTGGGGTCCCCTCGTGAGTTGGTTCAGGCCCCTCCCGGCTCTCTGGCAGCTCAGTGTGACCGGGACTCGGATGGGGACAGCAGAAGCCGCAGAGAGCGCAGAGCACCGCAGGGAAAGCGAGACCCAGGCTGAGAGCCGTGGGGGTTGGCGGGTGGGGGGCGCTGAGGCTGGAGCCGGGCTCAGCCTCCATCCGGGGGCTGGGGGGCATCGCCGCGTCTAAGCTGGGGAGCCCCCTTGGCCTGTCTGTCGGATAGACGCCTCACGTGGGCAGGCCGCTGCCCTGGCTTCTCCAGGTCCCGCGAGCAGTGCCCGGCTTGCCCGGCTGCACGGCTGCACGGCCGGAGGGGCCCGGCCCGGGGAGAGAGGACGATGCCCGGCCGCGGGCCCCCACGCCTCCCCGGAGCCCGCCTCGGAGGACGCTGTCTCAGCGGCTCTTCCCCGGGAGGAGGCCGTGGCTTGTTTATCCCCCATCCCTCCCGTTCCTTCTCCATCTGCCCAAGAGGAAGGAAGTCCCTGTGACTGTGCCCACCTGTGGTGGCCGGGGCTGGAAACAGGAAGCCAGGGGCACCAGGGGGCCTGCCCACCCCCCTCAGCGGGCCCCTCACCCAGGAGGAGCCGCAGGGGGAGGGGAGGCTGGGTCTCGCTGCACAGGCCCTGGGGGTGCACTAGAGTCGAGGGGCCCCCATGCTGACCTGCGGCTTCCTTCCAGCTCTGATCACACTGGTCCTGAGACTCTCTCGGAGGTCAGGACATGCCCGGGCAGGACCCACCATCCACCAGCCCGGCTCCCAGGGTCCCCTCCCATGGGCACCACCCAAACCCCTTCTCCCAGGAGACGGGACCCGGCCCCATGCCCGGCCCAGGGCCCCTGGGAGAAGTGGAGAGGCTGACGGTCACCCCTGGCCTCTGTCACCCGTGGGGCCCAGTGACACAGGCTCCCCCAGAGGTGGGCAGGCTGATGGGGGTCTTGGGCAGATGGCCCACTCACAGGTGGGAAGACTGAGGTGTGGGGATGGCAGGGGGCCCACCCAGCTGCCCCTGGGCCTGCGGCTGGCTCAGGCCCAGACTCCCCGCACACCCCAGCTGGCAGGCCATCCGGAGCCTGTGGGGGCTGCTCAGTGCGGCTGCCGCCTCCCTCCTGAGAACAAGGGCATCGAGCCCTGGGGGTCCTGTCCCTGCCTCCCCCCATGGGAACAGGGCTGTGGGAATGGGGGCGGAAGGGGGCACGTCGGGGCCTGAGCCTGGGGCTCCGGTTTCAGTCACAGCCTCAGCGTGTCGCAAGAGTGGGCAGGACACCTGGCCCCGGGCCTGGGTGGGTCTGGGGTAGAGGCCCTGGAAGGCCCACCTGGGGGATCCCAGGCCACCCCCACGCCCCCGTGGAGAGGGGGGCCCGCTCCCTCAGCTCTCACGAAGCCCAAGCCAGGCCCCGGGGCCCTGGGTGGGCGTGGAACTGGTCTGCCTCTTTCCCATCCTTGAACCACAGTGACATGCTGGGCCTGGCACGGAGCAGGCACCACCACCGGCATGCACTGCAGCCAGCGGGTCCCAGGCAGAGCCGTCGGTGACGGAGGCCCCAGGGGCGGGCACGGCCCCCTGCGTCCTGCAGCAACCTCCCAGCGCAGAACACCGGCCAGGCCGGCAGAGGCCGGGCAGGGGCACTCTGGGCAGGAGGCCCGGAGCCACACCTGTGTCTCCAGACACTTGGCCTCCCCGCTTGGGGCCCCTGTGCTCTCCTTTCCCAGGTGGGGGGCTCATACTCAGCCACAGCCCTTCCCCCCAGGGCCAGGCCAAACCTCCCTCGGGGGGCTGGGAGCCGGCCCTGCGGCCTTGTTCCCACATCTATCTCTGCTCCGGCAGTTATCTCGGGCCCAGCGAGGCCGCCCAGATAGTGGGCGCTGGGCGGGCTGGGAACACCCGACGCCCCCACCCCCGGGCCCATCCCGGGCCTGGTGAGGTCACACGTTCCGTGGCCCCTGAGAGCCGGCCCGGCCGGGGGCTCTGGGCTCTGTATCCAGCTCCCTGTCAGGGGAGCCGAGATAACCAGGCCCCGAGAAGCACCTCTCAGGCCCCGCTGCGCCGGGCCCCGGTGTCCTGGGCCAGCGGGTCTGCCGTCCCCTCCCTGCCACACTCCGGGGGACGGTCACCTTCACTGCCTGCCTGCCCCCCCACTGTGCCCAGGGGAGGATGGGGGAGGGGCCCGGTGGGCTATGTTCTCAGTGCTATAGCCCCCCTCCCCCACCCCGTCCCCAGTGCCCAGCTCATCCCGGCCTTCTCTGGGCACGTGGGGCAGAGCCGGACCGGTTCCGTGTCTGGGCCCATCGGCCTGACCCCAGGGCAGCCAGTTCCCGGGGTCCCTCCCTCTCCGTCGTGGTCTCCCAGAGTCTGCCTGACCCCCAGCCTGTCCCCCAGGGGCCCCTGCAGATCACACCCAGCATGGGCATCGGCCAAGGGCCGGCATGTGGCCCCCGCCTCGTCTCCAGCCTCCCTGCCCCGTTGGTGGACTGCTTACACTCCCACGTAGAGTCGTGGTCCAGGGTGCCTTTAGGGGGGACTTCACCCCAGGAGGCTCTAAGACCAAGACAGGAGCCCAGCTCCGCCCAGGACGGGGCCCCCTGCTCTGCAGGGTGGGGGTTGGGGCACAGAGGTCGCAGGGCTAGGCTTGGGCAGGGCCCTGCTGGGGGAGAGACAGAGGGACACAGCTCGGGTGGGCGGGGAGGGCGGCCTAGCCCCCCCAGAGCCCTCAGGGCAGGTGGCCCTGCAGCTGGGACAGGGCTGAGGGGGCGGGGATCCCCGCTGGCCCTGGTCACCCCCAGCCAGCGGGCTGCCTCCTGGGTGACCCCTCAGCCTGCCCATTGCGTGCGGCCACAGGCAGCCAGTTTTCCGGACTCGTGTTGCACAAGCCCGTGAGGCCGTCTGCACACACAGGACCGAATTGCACCACCGGCCCCCAGCCCGGCTTCCTCTTTCTCTGCTGACGGCCGGGGCTCGGGTCAGCTGGCAAGTCCCTGAGGCTTGGGGTGGGGTGGGGGCAGCCACAGCGCATACCGCCTCAGCCTGCCCGGGGCTCAGCCTGCAGGCTGCTGGGGTCACCCCTGGACACTGGGGCATGATGACTCTTACACCCCTCACAGGGGAGAAAAGGAAGGTCCACAGAGGCACCGAGCCCCCACAAGCGCCCAGAACCCCTCTCTCCTCCGGGAGAGTCGGCTGCACTGCTCACGGGAAGGGGTCCCGGCCTCCCTGGGCGATAGAAGCGCTGTTCCACCTGCTGCTCACACCCACCCCTGCCGGCAGGGGCCCCTCTGGGTGGCTTGGGGACAGCTCTTCCCCACCTTCCTCCCCTGGACGCGGCCTGTTAGGTGCTCCCCAGATGTTTGCAGGTTGCCTCAGTCTCTTCTGTACCAGGGGGGAGGGCTTCCCTCGGGGGTGAGGATGCAGGAGGTGACACAGGAGGGCACACGGCCCGTCTCCGCCCGGGATGCCACTGGGGGAGGGCTCCGGCCCAGGAGCCAGGCCTCGTGGTCCCCACACACCCGGCTGGGAGCCCCGAGGGGAGGGGCCCAAGCGGACACACCACACTGTCGGGGTCTGCCTGCCGTCCACCAAGGGACACCCCGTTGACAGAGCCACGGTGGAGGAGGAAGAAAGGAAAACAAGGGGGCAGGCGAGACCCGGGGTCACCCAGGGCCGCCCCCATGCTGCCCACCTGCCCTACCCAGGCCGGGCCCCCGCCGCTCCGTCTCCGTGAGGCCTGCGCGGGCGGGGCTCCCATCAGCTTGTGGCTCGGGGCTGAGCAGGCCCGGGCCCACCTCCCGCCTGCTCCGGCTCCCGGTTTCGGCTGGTGGGGAGTTTATTGCCCTGAAACACACACAGGGAGCGCGGCTCGCCCTGGCTTGTCCGTCTGCACCTGTCCAGGAAGCCTCCGGGCCGGGCGCACTCCCGCTCACCCGTCCCACCCAGGGGACCCCTGGAGCCGCTGACCGGGGGCGGGGGGACAGGCTCAGAGGACAGCTCGCAGGAGCCTCCCGGTCACCCCGACCCTGGCAGCCCCCCGCGTGCAGCTGCTCATCATGAGGGCGCCTCCTGGGCGTCCCTCTCCCCACCCCACCCCACTGTGAGGCGTGGAGAGTCACCCCAAAGCCTGCGGCTCCAACCAGGCCCCGCCCCCCCAGGAAGGTCCTTGACGGACAGCTCCATGAGGAGCGCGGGGCTGCTACGCGGCAGGCACACGGCAGGGCCGGCCCCGTGGGCGGGAACGTGGCCTGTCCAGCTGCCCTGCGGCCACCTCCCCCTGCGACCCCAGCCCAGGGTCCTGGGCTTGACCTCCAGCCCACGTAGCCACTGCCCTGCGCCCTCCCTGACCTTTGGCCCGTGAACCCCCATCCTGAAGCCCTGGACTTAATCCCATGCTGTGTAAATCCGACCCCTCCCAGACCAGACGGCCCCTGCGAGGGACACTTTCCCTTCCTCTGCACCAGCGGCTGTCCTGGGTGGTCCGGTCGGCCCCCCCCACGGCTGGTCTGTCACCTCAGGTGCCGTCCTGAGCTCAGACCACACACCCCACAGCTCCCAGCCTCCCACTGGGCACCGGTGTCTCCTGGGCCTGCCTGGGCCCAGACCCCCAGAGTCCATCCGACCCTCAAGGCCAAGCCCCCCGACTGCTGAGGCCGCTGTGCCCCCAGCCCTGGGGTCTCCCCCTGCCACCCTCTCTGGCCGGCTCTTCAAGTCCAAAGACGGGGAGAATCCCTGACGTGACGTGCTTGACTAGGGGGTCCCGGGCAGGAGGAGGGGCCCCGAGCCCCCAGCGTCTAATCCCACCCACTGCTCCCCAACAGCCCAGGCAAGGTCCCCACAGGTCTCCCTGCGGCCGCAGCCTGTTTGGACAGCTGGGAGTCCCGGCGCTGGCCCGTGACCTGGCCCGGCGTCATTTGAGTTGGTCTTTCTGGAGGGCAGCACGGGAGGGGGCCGGAGCGGCGGAAATCACCTCCAACAGCCGAGGGAAGCTGAGGGGGGCCGGGTGGCGGCACCTCTGCAGAAGGCTCTGGAATGTGCTGTCAGCTGGGATCTGGGAGCGCTCAGCCCTCTGTGCTTCGGGAGGATGCTGGGGGAGGCGGTGTTTCTGTGAACGGAGGAAGCAAAGCCCCCCCAACATCCTCCCCAATCGCCACCCCTCTGGTGGGAGAGCCGAGGGCGGACACGTGTGAACAGATATGTGACACGGAAACGCCTGCCCTTGGCCCCAGGGGTGCTGAGTGAACAGAGGGGCCCCTGGGCCCCCCACACCCCTGGGCTGGGGCTCTGGGGGTGCTCAGGGGCAGCAGGAAGACCTGCACGAACCCCCGTGACCCATGATCCACCAGCCAGGACCCGGGACCGGTCAGTGCCTGGGTTGGTGAGGCCAGCAGGGGTCAGTCTGGTGCAATGTCTTCACGGTGTGTCCTGGATGCCTCAGTTTCCCCTCAGCACGCTGAAAGGTCCTTGGTGTTGGGGGGTTGGGAGGGGCTCAGGGCCAGTCCTAGAGGGGACCGGAAGCACTGTGGCCTCTTCTCAGCTGATGACAAGGCTGCCCAGGCCCACGCAGCCTGCATCCAGGACTTAGATGCAGACTTCTGTTTTTTTCAGATTTATTTTATTGTTTTTGACAGAGAGAGAGAGAGAAGGGGGAGGGCCCAGAGCCGTCTCCATAGTTGTTCATCATCAGCCCTCGACATAGTTTTGTCCACACAGGTGGGCGGGGGCCACGCAGGGCGCGACCCAGGCCTGGGGGCCTCTCGCATGGGAAGCGCACCCCAGTTCAGCATATGGGTCCTCACGGGCCGGGACTCGGTCCTCGGTCCTCGGTCCTCGGTCCCTGGGACTGCAAAGTGAGCGCTTAACCGCCTGAGCCCTCCCGGCTGCCCCTCGATGCAGGCTTCTGTCTGTCTGCCCTGACTGGGGTGGGACTCTGAAGCCAGCACCCCAAAGACCACTCCTGGGGTGGCCCTGGCTGAGCCGCTCCCCAGAGGCAGGTGCCCCAAGCAGACACCCCCTCAGGGTGGCAAGTCCCCGTGGCCAGAGCACCGTGGGAGCTGAGTCCCCACCGTGGTTTGAACCCCACCAGGAGCCGTAGCTGCACCGACGACCTCAGGGCTCCCACACGGTCCCTTCTGGGGAGCTCTTCTGCCCCACATGCCCCCCAGAGCCGCCTCCCTTCTCTCGCCCCGGCCCACCAACGCCCCCTGCTCGCAGTGGGCGGGAACCCCCGCGTCCACCGAGGGGCCACGCCGCCCACCGCTCGGCTTGGCAGCCCTGAGCGCCCGTACGGAGGGCCCTCCCGATCTGCGGTCCCGTCTGAGGCCCAGTGGTCAGCTGGCCGGGCCGGAGGCGGCCGCTTCCTGGGCTGGCTGGTGACTCACAGGCCCGTTTCTGGGAAAACTGCCCCCCACCCCCCACCAGATCCGGAGGGCGCGGAGCTCGGCGCGTGGGGAGTGCGGTTGGGATTAGAGGCTGGGGTCCTGGGGTGGGGGGGAGAAGTAGGGACAAGGGGAGGGACGGGGCGCCGCGCTGGGACACCTCCCACCCTCCTGAGCCACCGGCCTGGCGGCCCGGGGCCAGGCTGACCTGGACCCCCTGAGCCAGGCCTGGGTCTGGGTCCCCAAGCTGGTCCCCAGGAGGGTCCTATCAGGCCCTCCTCCTGATGAGAACACTCACTGTGGGGGCGGGGGCAGGCCCGGCGTGGGGGCCCAGCCAATGCCCAGGACAGCCCACGCGCCCGGCCCGTGCGGTCCCGCGGCTCAGAGGGGCTGCGGAGCAGCAGAGCGGGGCCCCGGCCGGGTCTGGGTGTCCGGAAAAAACTGGCCGCGCTGAAACCGGGGTGGGATGTGGGGAGCGTCCCCACCGGGCGTCCAGGCCAGAGTCCAATTGCCATTTGCTTAGCAGGTCCTGGAAAAACATCCTTCTGGGGGCGCTCGGGAGGGGAGCGACCCCGGCCTCCTGAACAAACAGAGAGAAAGACCTGCAGGGGGACCCCCTCCCGAGGCCATTTGGCCTCCTGTGGCCACCCTGCCCCCGCCCACTGCAGGGAACACCACGGTGACAAAGGAGCAGCAGGCTGCTCCCCGTGGGCAGAACCTCAGCCGGCTTCGGCTCAGCCCCTGCCTGGCTGGGAGCCTGGGAAAGTTCTAGCACATTTCCATCCCCCGCCAGGAGAAACTCCCTGCCCTTTAGCTGTCGCCCCCTAGAGACCCCCCGATCTACGTTCTCTCCGTGGAGCCCTCTGTTCTGGACGAGGCATGTTAGCCGCATCCCACGTGACGTCTTTTGTCACTGGCTTCGGTCACACAGCGCGACCAGCCCAAGGCTCACCCCCACCCCCTTTCCTGGCTGAAGCGTGTCCCACGGCGTGGCTGAGCCACGTTGTGTGTGACCATCGCCTGCTGGCAGACCCATAGGCTGTCTCCACCTTTTCACCGTCGTGACCCGGGCTGCATGCTCACCCGTGTGTGTGAACGTGCGTCTCCCTCTCTCCTGGGCACGCCCACACCTGGGGCGGCATGGCTGGGTCCCGAGGGAACTCTGTGCGTTCCCTGGAGGGACTGTCACCTGACCTCCCAGCTCTGTCCCATCACGTCCCCACCAGCACTGTCTGAGGGCCCAGTGTCTGCTCCCTCCCTGGCCCTCCCACGGGCGGCTGCATGGGTGGCAGGTATGCGTGTGAGTTCCGGGCACATGTGTGTGCTGGCGTGTGCCCCACGTGTCAGAGGGCAGCTGCTACCAACCCTGGAAGGCGGGACGTTAAGATCCTACTTCAGGGGAAGCCGGGATGGCTCAGTGGGTTGAGCGCTCGCTTTGCAGCGCTGGGGACCGAGGATCGAATCCCGGCCCCGGCCCGTGCGGAACCATGTGCTGAACTGGGAGCTCCCCCAGTTCAGTTCTCTCTCTGTCTCTGTCTCTGTATCTCTCTCTCTCTGTCTAAATAAATAAATAAATATAAATAAATAAATAAATAAATAAATAAAAGATCCTACTTCATGGGTGTTCTTCAGACTCCTGGGTGAGGCAAGCGTCCACCAGTTGTGGTCCCTTCTGTCCTAACCCAGCCCCATGGGGCACCTGGCTGGGGCTTGAGCCGGTCACTGGGCCTGAGGCTGCAGATCCGGGGACCAGATAACACTCGGACTTGAGGTTCTGGAGGGTTCTGGAGGCCCCCAGAGGTCCTGCCACCTGGGCTCACCCCTCGGGGTCCCCATGGACACACAGGGACACAGCCCCCCACCCCTCTTCCCACGCTGCTTTCTTCTGGCCTGAACCCCCAGTCCTGCCTGAGCCCCCTTCCCGCCGTTCACCCCCAGCCTCAGCCCCAGGGAGCCAAGGATCTGGGTGCCGGATTCCCAACGTCACATCTGGTCCCTGTCCCTGTCTGACCTGCCTCACGGAGCCTCCCAGGCGTGGCTGAGCTGGGACCATTTGGGCTACGCCCCCTCCCCATTTGCTTGCTGGAAACCGCTGTTCATACCACCGGTGGCCCCAGGAGGTGGCACACGGCCACACACAGGCCAGGCGCCCTGGCCTCCGGGTCCCCTGGGGCCCCCAGGGCTGGAGAAGTCCCCCGTGCCAGCTGAGCCGTCTTGGGCTGGGGCTCCCGGTGGCACTCAGCCCATCAGCTGCCCATCGGGGTCGGGCGTCTCCGCAGGCCCACTGGGGAGGGGGCACAGCAGCTGCAGGAGGTGACAGGGACCTTCAGATGCCACCAGCTTCTTGCCAGGCAGCGGGCAGGCGTGTGGGGACCCGAGCTTGGTGGGCACCAGACTTCCTGGCACCCCTGCGCCCTGACAGGTGGAGGCCTGTGGAGATGGCTGCTGCCCCACACGCAGAGCTCTGTGGGGACAGATGCCCGGTCCACGTGGTACCACAGCACCTCACGCAAGGCCCGCTGGTGGCCACGGTGTCCGGCTCACCCGATGGGTTCCTTCCCAGGCTGCTCCCCCGAAACGAAGCCGGCCCCACAAAGAAAACCGGGACCCAGAATGGGGCCGGCCGTGGTCATCTGAGGCCGAAGCGCACAGAGGAAGGTGGCCCGGGCAGCAGCTGGCCGGGCAAGCCAGCAGGGTGGGTCCCCGGTGCCCTGGGTATTTCCCAGGGGCGTCACCGAGAGGCAGCTGCGGGAACAGCTGGGCAGGCTGGCCGCGGCCAGGGTGTCTTGGGCCCCCGGACCCCTCCCTCCTCGCCCTGCCCAGGAGGCTTCGGGTGCCCAATGGGCTCCATGCAAAGCGAGGAGACCCACAAGGGTCCCCCACTGGGCCTGCCTGGTGCTGGGGCCTGGCTCTCGGTCCCCGAGCTCTGCCCTCTGCAACCCCAGGGGAAAGGTGGCCAGTGAGGCTTTCTGGCCCCCCTGCGGGAACCCCGTGGGGCCCAGGGAGGCCTCATCCTCACACACCATTTGCTGAGGCTGCTGCCCAGCTGTCAGCAGGCCTCACCCCTGCGCAAAGAGTCGCGGCCCGTTTGGCATTCGTCCCTGACCAGAGAGACCCCAAGGGCTCTGTCTTCCGGGGGGGGACTGCAGCCTGTGACGGGAGACAGAGACAGAGAGACAGAGACAGAGAGGGAAGGAGAGACAAAGGGGGAGAGAGAGGCACACAAACATCCAGAGACATCACAGGGACAAGAGGTACAAAGACCGGCTGCGAGGGGCTGGTTGTCCCCCCAGGAAGACAGAACTGTGGGGGAGGGTCCAGAGGGAGCCCGCAGCGGGCGGGGGAGGGGCCGGCTGCCAGGCCCACCGGCTGCCCTCCCTGCCCCGCCCGGTCCCAGTGAAGGGACAGGTGACTCAGGATCTGGCCAGGCCCACATGCCAGCAGGCACAGGCTGGGACAAAGACCCCTTTGAAATGGAGATCAAATGCTCAGAGTTTTATTTGAGCACCAGAAGAGACAGCCCAGCCTCCGAGCAGCGGGGGCGGGGGAGCCGGTGAGGCAGGAGCTGCCTCAGTGGGCCCAGTTCAAAGGCCCAAGGGAGCCCTCCCGCCCTCCTGCGCTCCTGCCCGTGGCCCTGGCCTCAGGGCCCACCAGGCTACAGGCTGCTGGTGCCTGCGCCTGAGGCTCCCACGGCGGCTCCCAGATGGCCAGAAATGTGCTGCAAGCCACGACCCGGAGAAGCCGGGAGGGCTCAGCAGGTTGAGCCGTCATCTTGCAGCCCCAGGGTCTGAGGATCGAATCCCGGCCCCGGCCCGTGTGGACCCACATGCTGAACTGGGGCGAGCTTCCCATGCGGGACGTGTCCGCCCTGCACGGCTCTGTGCCCACCTGTGGAATAAAACTACGTAGAAAACCAATGACGTGCAACTATGGAGACGGCTCTGGGCCCTCCCCCTTCTCTCTATCTCTCAAACAATAAAATAAATCTTAAAATAAGTAAATAAGTAATCAGGGGGGAGCCGGGAGGGCCCAGCAGGTTAAGCACTCACTTTGCAGCCCTGGGGACCGAGGATCCAATCCCAGCCCTGGCCCGTGTGGACCCATGTGCTGAACTGGGGTGAGCTTCCCATGTGGGAGGCTCCCAGTTCGGTTCTTGCCCCCCAGTGTGGCCCCTGGCTTGAGGGGACGTGTTTTCCATGCGGGAGGCCCCCAGCCCAGTTCCCGCCCTGCACGGCCCCGCCCACCTGTGTGGAAGGAAACCATGTCAGAAGCCACGGCTCAGGAACTGCCAGTGGGGTGCCGGTGCAGGAGATGAGGGGCAGCCTCCTGGGGCACAGGCAGGGTTTGGCCTGGGAGGCCCCATCGGTGCAAAGCGGAGAGGAATCCCCTCCCTCATTCTGAGCACTAGACCTCCGTTCACACCACCTAGCAGCCTTTGAGCCCTGGCCTCCGCCCAGTGCGGCCGGCTCGACCCGATGCCCCGGCCGTGTGCTCCCCCGAGGTCAGTGCGGGGCCCCTCCCTCCCGGCCCCACGGGAACTGGCCAGCTGCAGCGTCCTGGCCCTCCCCAGGAAGCCACCCTGGGTGCCCGTGGGCGCCCTGTCTAATTAGTCACCAGCTCCACCTGCTTTGATCCCTGGCCTGGGCTCGGTCCCCCTCCACCCTGTCCAGAGTAGCCGCCCGCCGGGCTGAGCTCTGGGCACCCTGCCCGCCCTGTCCTCACCCCCACCCCCGTCCAGCTCTGGCCTTGGGCAGCACCCCCCTCGCCACCCCTCAGGTGGCTCTGTGGTCTTGGAGGCGCTAGTTCTGCGGCCAGGGGACCCTGAGGACCTGCCTGCCCGGGGTGGACAGGAGCCTAGGGCAGAGCCACAAACAAGCTCAGGTGGGACCCACACCCGGAAAGACCACAGCAGGTGGGGGACCCGCCCCACGGGGGGGCAGCCTCCCAGAGCAGAGCTCCTGGGGGCTGTGCGTGGTAGGGGTGTGGCTCAGGGGGGGCAGAAAACCAGCAGGGGTGGGCGTGGGGACCCCTTTGGGCCAGAGGAGCTCAGGAGAACGGCTGAGGTGGGGTCCTGAGGTCAGTGCCCCCCTGGCCGCACGGCCTGCCAGCCAGCGAGCGGGGCTCAGGTCAGAGCCCCCGGGGAGGGGAGGGGGCTGCGTCCCCACCCCCGGGAGCAGGGGAGGCTCACGGACACCCAGAAACTTTCGCTCCCTGCCTAGGGGCCGTGGCCTTTGAAGTGGGAAGGTCGTGGGCGGTGAGAAGGGCCAGGGGTGTAATTAGAGACAGAGGTTTCACTCTCACATGCACATGGGCAAAACCCACTCCCGACTCCTGGGACGGAGCAGGCCTTGCCCGCCCCCCCAGGACCCTGCATTCTGGGGGCTCCTCGGCCACCCCGGCTCCCTGCCCCAAGAGGGCAGCTGGCTGGACCCGCTCCCCGAAGGGCTGGAGGGGACCCGGCGGCAGGGCCGGGGAGTGCCGCCTTCATCTCCCTGCCACCCACTACCCAGGCCCTGTTTCTGGAACAAAGGGTGGTGTGCGAGCCCCCGGGGCTTCGGGCCAGAGTCCTGGCCAAACCCTGGTGAGTGTCCTTCCTCAGGAAGCAGGACACTGGGAGGAAGGCAGGGCACCAGGGCTGTGCCAGTCACCGCCCTCCTGGCTGGCCCAGCGGCCCCCCTGCGGGGCGTCTGGGCTCAGGTGCAGGCAGGGGACCCGGGGCAGGGCCTGGATACCTGTGTGAGGCTGGCGCGGGGTCAGGACCGAGGTCCATGCCAGTGAGGGAGGCCCAGGCAGTGCCCTCGGGGCTCCTGGCTCAGCAGGAGAGCTGGGTAGAAGGCCAGGCGGCAGACCCACAGCGCTGACCACTCCCCCGCCCCCTCTCTACCTAAACCCTGGGACGTGACCGTGCAGGGCCCCTGCCCAGAGGGCTCCTGAGCTCCTCTACCTCCCACCCTCTCTCAGCTCTCAGCCTGGGCTCCTGCCAGGTCTCTGGACCCCCACTGCAGTGAGCGCCCCTCAGCTCCCCCATGTCCCCACATCTGTTGAATGCAAATCCTGGTGACTGTGCCCCTATTCCATTGGTCTGTGCGTGACAGAGGACACTCATCCTTCCATCCGCCTCCCGCCATGCATCCATCCGCCATCCATCCATCATCTATTCATCCGCCATCCATCCATCATCTATTCATCTGCCATCCATCCATCCGCCATCCATCCACCATCTATCCATCCGCCATCCATCCACCATCTATCCATCTGCCATCCATCCATCCACCATCTATCCATCCGCCATCCATCCACCATCTATCCATCTGCCATCCATCCATCCACCATCTATC
>PVKE010035601.1:0-16805 GCA_004027555.1 Craseonycteris thonglongyai
AACAACAAAAAAAACAAAACCAAACAAAACAAAAAAAAAGAAAACCAAATCCTGCCTATAACCTATGTGTGATCTTACAGATAAACCCTGTCCCAGGTAAGCCTCCATTGACAATGCAGCCCAGCCTCCTGGGAAACCATGATCCAGAGGTTCCCAGCCCTGTGAGCCTGGTGCCTGGTCACAGAGACTATGAGATGGTGCACATCTGTTCTTGTAAGTACTATGTTAGGGGACTTTGGTCACCCAGAAGACATCTAGCTCATTATTGTAGGCCCAGATCTGGCTGTACCCTCCTATCCTCCCAGCTCTCTTTAGCCACTTGGGCCCTTCTGCACCTTTTCTCTGGCCATGTTTTTTTTCTGCCTCAACCTCCCTGCTCCTTTGAGCTCCCCTAACTTGGCACTTTATTCCAAGACTTCTGCAAGGCTGGTTCCACTTGCCCTCAGGTCACAGCACAAATGTTAACCTGGAGACCTTTTGGAACCCCCCAGGGTCCCTAGGCTCCTTGTAGCTCTCACTCTTCTCTGTCACAGGGATTTGCTCTCATGCTGTTTCCATGTCTATCATGAGACTTTGAGCTTCTGGAAGGCAAAGACTACGGGTGTCCTGTGAGCAGCACTCCCAGGCCTAACTCAGTCCTACTCAGGGAGCATTCAGGGGCAGAGCCACTGAAAATGTAATAAAAAGGTCTGAGCCCACTCCTGTCTCTGAGCAGGCCACATTATGAAGATGAATGTGAGTCATAAATGGTGCATGTTGCTCAAAAGCAGGGTACACCCAGAATTGCCTTAGGTGTACCTATCCTGCACTTTGTGCACTGAGTACAGTGGCACAGCCTATCCACTAATGGTAAAACCCAGCACTGCTGTTTCAGGCAAGAAATCCAGAATCCAAAACACCTTTGTGTTTGGGATACTCAAGGTAGCTGCTTCCCCAGGGCTCATAGTCAATGGGGCTGAGATTGTGCATTCCATAAGTGATGTGAGGGACACCAGAAACCTCTTTCAATTTCTTCTTTGTCTCCATTTCCTGTGTGTCTAATTTATACATGTACCCTCTCTCCCAAGCCATGGCAATGACCACACACTTTCAAATGAAGACCCTGAGTCTCCAAAGAGACAGGTCTGGCCCCTCATCTCTGAGTGAGTGATCCAGTGTTCTAGCACATTCTGCATGACTCAGACCCCTAACTCCCAAGCTGCCCTCTGCTCAGCAAGATATCCAGGGAGTAGAATTCATTCTCCCAAACTCAGAACACACAGGGTCATGATGGGAAACCAGGACAAGAGATTCTTCTTCAGATGTTGAGACTCTTGCTGTCACAGCAACTACACTCCCCACCTTACAGAGAAGAGAGCTGAGGCCTTCTCTCCTGAAGTGTCTCCACACTGGTGGTGTTTGCTTTTAGTTACAGATGCACAGAGTACAGACACAGGACCTAGACCTTTTTCTCTCCAGGTGCCCAGGCATGTCCCTTGTTCAGGCACAACCCTGGGGCACTTAGTGGTTGCCCTGCCATCAGCTTGGTGTTTCTTACCTCTTCATCTGTGGGCAGTAGGCATGGTGTCAAGACACTGGGTGCCCCTACCCCATGACAGAGCTTCCCTTAGCTTCTTTATTACCCCAACTTATTGTTTCCCAGTGCATGGTTTCCTTCAGACCCCCAACTGATTAGTCAATGTGTGTGTGTTGGAAGCAGGTGGATTCTCAGAGAAAAGGGCCCCACATAGGATTGGGGCCCCAGGACAGCAGAGGCTGTCATTTCCAAAGCAATTACCATAGAAGAGATGAACTAGGGCCCAGGGTCACATAGAGGACATGGCCATTGAAGTACAGATTCAAGACACAGCACCAGCTGTGGTTACCCAGCCTCTGTAAAATGGATCATGGTGATTCTGTATCACAGGGCTGCTAGCAGGAGTAACCGTACAGCACCTAGAATGAAGCCTTACTCAGAGTAATCCCATGAATAATGTTAGCAGACATTAGAAACATTTCTTCTAGTAAACAGCTGAATGGAACAGCATGCTCAGACACCAGGAGTGTCCTTTGGGACTCAGTGTGTGTGTGGGTTTAACACACAAGCAAGAAGTTCAGAGAAATGAAAGAAGACATTGTGGTGCTTGAAAAGACTCACATGTGCTTTTGTTGTTGTTGTTGTTATAATTATGGGATCTGTCTCTTGGAGGTGACACCTACAGTAGAGTATGTGCACCTGAAAAGGCTGTCAGCTCATGTGAGAAAGGCTGAGATCACTTCTGTGGGTAAGCAAAGATCCACTCACACTTCTTATTATCTCCTTTATTTTCCAGAACAGTGGTAGACACTCCAAACCATTGATGAGCCCTCAAAACTTAGGTGGCATGCCCTGCCTGACCAGCAGAGTCCACCCTGGACCTGGGATTTTGGGATCCCAGTGTTGGGAGAGGATAGGCCAGGGTGTGGATTTGTGGCCTTGATGTTGCTGGGTGCTCAGGTGAGAGGGGTTTGGCAGCTGTGGACAAGGGCTGGAGCACTTGGGATGGAGCAGAAACACTCTGGACATCTTAAAACACAAAGTTTACCAACCTGCACAGCATTCACCTGTTTTCTCTTCCTGCAGCCAAGCTCTGTGAAACTCATGGTTTTATCACATTCAGCTGGGCAGAGGAGGAACTGTCAGTGCTCTGGGCTCTCAATAAGTCCAGACAAACTCTCCTGCAACCAATGTTGGGCTTGGGAATAGGGTACCATGGCCTGCAAGACTCTCTTCATTCCCTGCTTCTTCGTGGCAGGTGTTTGGTGGGCATAAACCTCCCGGAGCTGCTGGGAGTGGTGTGGGCTCTGGCACACAATCTTGAGTTTCTTTTGTTTAAAATAAAGCAGGAATCGATGGAGATCAGTTAAACAGCATTAACAGAATATTCGTACATGGTATCGGTAGGACTACTTTATTAGCCACTAAGTTATAACTTGTGGGCACTTCTTCAGTTTCCCTGTAAAATACATGATAAGCTGCAGAAACATAGGTTTGACAGTTCAACTTACTTGCCCAATGTCACATTGCTAGTAAAAAGAATAATAATATTTGAACACAGTGCTGCAAAAAGGTAACAGATGGTTACTTATTCATTACTCTGAAGTTTCTCCAAATCAACCAGAATAATTCCTATGCTCACTGTAGCCCCTAGTGGGGATGCAAAAAGCTGACAGATGGTGACCTTTTAGTTTTTTTGTTTGTTAAATTTATTGGGGTGACTTTGATATCAATTGCGTTGTTTCCAGGTGTACAATTCTACATTACATTGTCTATACATCACATTATGAGCTCACCATCCAGAATCAGCTCACTTTCCATTAGTGTATGTTTGGTTCCCACTCCCTACTCCCTCCCCCACCTCTCCCATCCACATCCCCTCTTACCCTCAGGTAACCACCTAACTATTGACTGTGTCTTACATCTGAATATTTATATCCTGTTTAATAAGGGGGGAATATTAAGGTAAGACACACTTTTATATTTCCAATTTTCTTACTACTAATAGATGCTCATATTAAGAGTCAATTGACTATGTCACTGAATTTGAAAAATCCTCTTCCCATGGGTAGAAAAGTTTACATTTTTGTTATACTCATCTGGTTTCTGCATATTTTTAGAACTTCTTTTTTGATTTCACTTGATGTCTTTTGCAAATTGCTTTCAGTTTTATATTGTGACTGTTTTGATTTTACACCAACAAGACCAAGCAATTTTTTTAGACAGCTTTATTGTTTGAATGCCTACTTTATATGGCATACTAATTTACCTTTCAACTACATAAAGATTTCTTTGTGTAGTCACATAAATTTTTCCCTTTAAATATTTCTTTCCAACTGCTCTTCAAACATTTAATTTATTGATATATTGACATTTGTAATTCATCTTTAGTGCAGATATATGGATATACATATGTATGTGTGTTTAGTTTTATGTGCGTATGAAAGGTTAGTAATTAGTGATTGTAGGTATATTACAGCAAGATAAAATAATTTAAATATATTCAAACTATAATAAGTGTTAAAATGCAAATATAAACTTAGAGTGCATGAGCATTCTAGGTAAGACTTACGTATGTTGAATGATGAAAAACTTGAGATTAAAACTTTCTGAAGTCACTTATATTTTGTTTGTGTTCAGAACCTTTTATCTGGATGTGATGGCTAAATTATAACACTTTTTATACCTGCTGTTTATTCTCCAACTTATAATGTGCATTGAACATTCCTCTGTTGTTTTCAGGAAAGAATGTATTGGGAGTACTATGCCTTTTACTTTATTTTTATTGCATATTAAGTAAACAAAGAGTATGTTCTAAATGAATACTTATCAATATATAAAACATATGAATGCATATGTATAAATGCATAATGTATAAATGTATTAAAGCATACATTTATACATTAAATTTAAGTAAATAAGTAATAAATCTGAAGTCTGCCTTTATTGACCGTTTTCAAAATATAGTATCATATTATATGAGATACTAGATTATACTTGAGCTACATATAATGTCCACATTTGTTGAAAGTATATTCTCATTCATAACATAATTTACCGGGTATATAATGTGCTTAAAACACATTATTTGGGGATGTCAAAGAAATGTAAGATGTGCTGCGAGTATGTTACCTCTAGTTCAGCATTGCTTAATGAATTATTATAACTAAGTATATTATTTATTATTTTGCATAATTTAGTACTCAACGTTTCATCTGTAGAATAGATTATTTGAATAAAAATGAGAATACATATTCTGCGATTTGAATTAGATCACTTTTTCACATTTATTCTCTTTTTGTACAGCTTCATGGCTCATGCTTTCTTTATACATATACATATTTCATGGAAAGGATTTGAAACATTTGTGGATGTTTAATTTCTTTCAATGATAATTTAATGCCTTCTGAATATTAATAATATTCATAGAGGATTTTGTCTATGAGATGATCCAGATGAAATGATGTCTAAAACATTTGTAGATAAAAACAATTTGCAAAGTATCTGACAACAAGGGAATGCAAAAGCAGTCTGGAAAATGATCTATTGGGGACATGGAAATATTATCATACCAATCATTCTAATGCAAATGAAAAATCCTAAAATAAATTTCTACTGATATGCAAATTGAAAGGTGTAATGTCTAACTAAATAAGTTGGGTAAATCAGTTCACTGGGGCTTGGGAAGGAGTAGTAGACTGTCAGTTAACCAGCACCTATGGGGATAGGTAGATGCCTGATAAATGTAAATAGGCATTCCATAAAATGGAACTCTAACAACCTGTACTCTCAAGCAAGCTGGTTGCTTGAGTTCAAGTAAACAGAGTCTACTGTAGATAAAACTATAAAAACATTAGTTTCCAGACAAGATGACACATAAAATGGGCTACTCTATATTGTCCAAAATCAGCAGTAAAAAATACATAGAAATTATAGGAGATATTGGATGTGAGAAATGACGTGAAAATTTTAAGAACACTGAGGCAGAGTAGAGAGTATTAAGAGCTCATGGGACAAAGGTGATACTGGCTTGGGAAGAGAATATGCTGAGAAGAAGATTTAAGTTCTACTGCAATCACAACCTTAAATTATTTGTGAAAACTGACTGGCCAGCAAAATAAAAATGAGTATTATGGCCTGGGTGGCTCAGTGTGAATGGGGTAATGCTGTGTTTACACCAAACTTAGTTGGGATGAGGAGCTGTTATTGTCTGGTGAAGAAGTTCCAACTAGAGGTGATCACTCGCAATGTCATATGCCCTCTTCCTAAACCCATTGAAAGGGTCCCAAACTTTCTTATGAGTTTTAGATTTTCCATTACAGATTTACACCCAGGAGAGTCGATACCATCAGCCATTAGGCTTGTTTACAAAAACATGTAAAAACACCATAGTTGTAACTACTATAGAAGAAAGACACTAAATAAGTGACAGATACAACATACAGCATAATTATTTATTTTTATTTATTTTTATTGTTTTTGACAGAGAGAGAGAGAGAGACAGACAGAGACAGAGACAGAGAGAGAGAACTGAACTGGGGGTACTCCCCAGTACAGCATATGGGTCTGGGCCGGGGCCAGGATTCGATCCTTGGTCCCGGCATTTAACCCACTGAGCCATCCCGGCTTTCCCTTAAAGAAACAGTTAATTTATTTTTATTTATAGCATAATTATTTAAATGGAGAAATCTAGAAAATAAAATAATTATAAAATTATTTTCCAAACAAGCAGTATATGGTATTAATAATATGAAACAGAAAGAGAAAGTAATAAAAACAACCATATGTAAAAATAGAGAATAAAGATTACAAATAAAAAAACACAAAAATAATTAATAGAAAATATAAAGAACAAACTGTGTGAGGCAAACAAAACAAAAACTATAAAAACAGGGAGCAAGGGTGATGTGACAAAAAATATAAAAGAATAGAGATAGTAGGTGGAGGATAGAAATAGAAGAACCAATATCAGAAAACAGGAAGCATTCTCAAATACACTTGTACACACTCTGTGTTACACAGTTTACATAATGACCATGTGTATTTACACTCATCACATATTTGTATCTTTATTATAACAATGTTCTTGTAGCCAGCACAGTATTCTTTTGCAGTAAAGATGTTTTTCTTTCTAATTTTCAAAAATGCCCAATTTTTTTTCCTGTGCCATCCAAGATAGAGAAGGCTCACTAAAGACCATCACATGCACAGATCACACCTAAACTATCTTGGAAGAATATAAAACAAGGTTGCATGAGGACTCTAGACAATAGTCACTATCACACAGATTGGGCAGAGAGATCAAAACCGAACAACTACCAGGACAGCAGTGAGTTTCCTGGTTTGTTTTGTGTTTTCCTCCTTCATCTCCATTCTTTAACCTTAAGGTGCCGTATTTTAATATCTGGACCACAGGCCAGGACAACAAAAACTCACAAGAAATCACCTCTCTCTGGCCAGCACACTCAAAACACAGAGATTTTATGAGGTGGATTATGGAAAGTAATCCACATGTTTTCTTTTTATGTTCTTTCTCCTTCCCTGGTATTTCTAGAGAAAAGCCCCATTTGTAATACTGCACTAGTACCAAAGACACCTCAACCCCCAGGAAAAGAACTAATACAATTCAAGAGTGTGATAAGAATCCTCATTAATTTTCTCTCTCTCATCTCCCATAACTGTAGAGGTGAAAATTGCAGTGAACCATGCAAAATATCAGGGGATTAGGACACTGAGGGAAGACACATTTCTTACAAGAGAGTCAGAGAGTTTGGAGAAAAATCTTTCTGGAAAAACCTAAAGAAATGAACTTCTAATATTATGAGTAAACTGACAAAAGTAGAAGTAGAGATTTTTAAAAATGTATAATTTAATGTGAAACATTATTAACTACTATAAAAAGTAAAAAGCTTTCATTGCATGTGGGGCTCAGAGAGAGGAAGCAAGACAAGAACTAAGAACTTAAAAGTGACACCATCCCCCAGGCTCAAATTCAGTCCTCTTCAGCAAAAGTGTGGTCACCGTATATCTATGCTGAGGATCAGTGGAGAAGAAAAGTATTAGAAGGTATGAACTTGAACTGTTGGGCAGGAAAGACCTATAGAAAGTCCAGGAAACTCCCAGAGACTGTTTGCCAGCAGGACTCTGGCCGCCATATTATATGAAAATGAAAGCATAGCAGTGCCCTAGGGAGACGCCCTCTTGCTCTTACTGTAGTCCCCCAGCACCCCCTGCTGACAAACTTTAGCATTGCACAAGCAGGTAAAAAAATTTTTTTAAATAGGATTAAGTATCAGAACCACAGAGCAGGTCCAGAAAGAGTGAAGCAGGAGCTGAGGGAGAATACATTGAGAAAGGGTATGCCATCAAGGATCAGTATTGGTGTAAGCACTGATAGGTTACAGGTTAGCAGTAATAGAGAGGTCAGCCCCAGTGAAGAAGGTGACCATGGTGAAGTTCCATATATGGCCTCCTTTCTTCTACTCTGGGGACTCCATACATGGGATTACTGTGCAAGCCCTCAGGTGAGTGAGTCTTTCTCTTTTTTTTTAAATTTGTAGTTTCAGTTCTATAAAATAACATAGTGATTAGACATGCATGCACCTCAAATAGTTATAACCCCTGTAAGTCTACTACCCATCTGAAACTGTATGTAGCTATTACAGTAGCAATGACAGTATTTCTTAGGCTGTAATTTATATTCCATGACTATAAAAATTTTTAATTATAGTGAACTTTCACATTATTTTATATTAGTTTCTAGCACACTGAACAGTGGTTATGAACTTATATAATAAAAATGATTTCCCCAGATAAGTCTTGTACCCATCTGACACTACATATACATTTTTCAACATTATTGACTATATTCCCCTTACTGTATTTCACAAACCTGTGATGATTTTGTAACTACCAATTTGTACTTTATAATCTCACCTTTCTCACCCAGCCCCTGACCCACTTCACAATAGAAACTATCACATTGTTCTCTGTATCTGAGTCTATTTCTGTTTTGTTAGTTTATTCTGTTCTTTAGATTTTTCATATAAGTGAGGTCATATGGTATTTGGCTTTCTCAGTATTACTTCTGTTACTTAGCTAATTCCCTCTAGGTCCACCCTTGTTGTAGCAAATGGTAAGATTTCATTATTTTTTATGACAGAGTAATATTCCATTGTGTATGTGTACCACCTCTTCTTTATCCAATCAACTATTGATGGGCATTTTCATAGTTTTCAAATCTTATTTATTATGAATAATGCTTTAGTAAACATAAGGGTGCATATACTTTTTCTAATTAGTGATTTTGATTTCTCTAGATAAATAGAGAAGAGTTGAACTGCTGGGTCGTAAGGTAGTTTTATTTTTAACTTTTTGAGAAATCTTTATACTGCTTTTCATAGTGTATGCAACAATATACAATCGCACCAGCATTGTACAAGAATTTCCTTTTCCCCATATTTTTGCTAATACTTGTTTGTTGATTTGTTGGCCCATGTGACAGATGTGAGGTGATATCCCATTTTAGCTTTTATTTGCATTTCTCTGATGATTACTGATGTTGAGAATCTTTTGATATATCTATATACTGTCTGTATGTCCTCTTGGGGAAATATCTATGCAAGTCCTCAGCCCATGTTTTAGAGGGACTTTTTTGTTTTTGTTTTTTTTGGTGTTGAGTTTTATTTATTTCTTATAAATTTACTGAATGCCTCACAGGTGAATAATTTTTACCATTTTGTGGGATGTCTCCTAATTTTGTTGATGGTTTCTATACTGTAAAAACAACTTTTTTTTTGGTTTGATTATAGGCCCATTTGTTTAGTTTCCTTTTGCTTCCCTTGCCTGAGCAGATATATCATTGAAGGTTTTGCTAAGGGTGATGCCTGAGAAGTTGCTTCCTATATTTTCTCTCAGGAAATTTTGTTTGTTTGTTTCGAGTCTTAAATTTAAATATTCAATCCATTTTAAGTTTTTTTTTTTATATGTTGTAAGAAGGTGGTGTAATTTTATTTTTTTGAATGTGTCTGTCCAGGGTTCCCAGCACCATTTATTGAATAAATTGTCTCTATTCCAATGTAAATTCTTGCTTTCTTTGTCATAGATTAATTGGCCATTTAAATCAGGGTTGATTTCTGGACTCTCTATTCTGTTTCATTGATCTACTTGTCAGTTTTTATGCCAATACCATGCTGTTTTGATAATTGTAGCCTTGTAGTATAATTTTGTATATGGTAGCATGATTCCTTCAACTTTATTCTTCTTTCTCAGTGTTGTTGTCTCTATTCTAGGTCTTATATGATTCCATGTAAGTTTTAGGATAATTTCTCTAGTTCTGTGAAGAATGCCATTGTTATTTTCATAGGAATTGAATTAAATCTATAGATTGCTTTGGTAGTATGACTGTTTTAACTATGTTATTCTTTCTAACCATGAGCAAGGTAGGTGTTTTTATTTACTTGTATCTTTCTTGATTTTCTGAGTACAGGTCTTTTACTTTCTTGATAAAATATTCTTAGGTATTTTATTTTTGATGCAATTTTTAATGAGATTGTTTTCTTAATTTTTTTTTCTGGTTGTTTGTTATTGGTATGTGAGAATGCAACTGACTTTTGGATATTAATTTTACATCCTGCTACTTTACTAACCTTCTTTATCAGTTCCAGTAATTATGGGGTGGACTCTTGGGGATTTTTTATATATAGTATCATGTCATCTGCAAATAATGATAGTTTTACGTCTTTTTTCTTATTTGACTGCCTTTTATTTGTTTTTCTTGTCTGATTGCTATAGCTAGGACTTCCCACACTATGTTGAATAGGAGTGGTGATAGCAAGCATCCTTGTTTGCTTTAGTTTTTAAGTATGATGTTAGCTGTGGGTTTATCATATAAAGCCTGTATTATACTGAAATATGTTTTGTTGTTGTTGTTGTTTTTTCCTATTCTCACTTTGCTGAGAGTTTTTATTACAAGTTCCTGCTCGATTTTCTTGAATGCTTTTTCTACATCTATTGAAATGACCATATGATTTATATTTTTCTTTTTGTTTATGTGATCTATCACATGGATTGATTTGTTTATATTGAACCAACTTGCATCCCATGACTGAATTCTACCTGATTGTGATGTATGATATTTTTTGATATATTGCAGAATTTAATTTGCTAATATTTCATTGAGAATGTTTGCATCTATATTCATTAAGGATATTGGCCAATAGTTATCTTCTTCTGTAGTGTCTTTATCTGGCTTTGGAATTTGAGTAATGGTAGCCTCAAGTTGAGTTTGTGAGCCTGCCCTTTACTTGGATTTTTAAAAATAGTTTGAGGAGAATAGGTGTTAATTCTTTTTTTGAATGTTTAGTAAAATTCACATGTTAAGCCATTTGGTCCAAGGCTTTTGTTTGTTTTGAGTTTGTTGATTTTATTTTATTGTTAGTTATTGGTGTGTTTAGATTTTCTGTTTCTTCCTGACTTAGTACTGGAAGTTAGTATGTTTCTAAACATCTATTCATTTCTTCCATATTTTCCAGTTTGTTAGTTTTGTTTCCCATAATATTTTCTTATAATTTCTTGTACTACTGTATTGTCTGTTGCCACTTCAGCATTTTCACTTGTGATTTCAATTACTTGGATTCTCTCTCTTTTTTACTTGATGAGTCTGGTTAAAAGTTTGTCATTTTTGTTTATGTGTTGAAGGACCAGCTCTTGATTTCATTAATCTTTTGTATTGTATTCCTAGTCTCACATCTTTTGTTTCTGCTCTGATTTTTATTTTCTTACTAATAGTTATTTTGGGTTATGTTTGCTATTCTTTTTCCAGTTTTCTTAGGTTTAAAGTTAAACTGTTTATCTGAGCTTTTTCTTATTTATTCAGGAAGGTCTGCATTCTGATGAATTTTCTGTTCAGCATTGTTTTTGCTGTGTCCAATAGATGTTGGATAGTTGTGTTTTCATTCTCATTTGTCTCAAGGTACTTTTGATCTCTTCCCTATTCTTGTATTTGACCCACTCATTGTTTGAGACTGTATTTTTTAGCCTCCATGTGTTTATGTGTTTTTAATGTTTTTCTTGTAATTATTTCTACTTTCAGACTGTTGTGGTCTGAGAAGGTGCTTGATATAATTTCAATTTATTTCTAATTTTGTTGTGGCTTGATTTGTGGCCTATCATGTCATCTATCTTGGAAAATGTTCCATGTGAACTTGAAAAAATGTGTATTCTACTGCTTCAGAATGTAATGCTTTAAAAATATCAGTTTGGAGGATGCTGGGATGGCTTAGTGGGTTGCGTGCTCACCTTGAAACCCTGAGATCTGAAGATTGAGTCCTGGCCTTGGCCCATGCAGACCTGTATGCAGAAGTGGGGAGTACTTCCTATGTAGAAGGCCCCCAGTTCAGTTTCCACTGGGGTGAGCTTCTTAGGGAGGCTTCCAGACCCTGGGGCTGTGCCTCCCATGGGAGAGGCCCCTGGCCCAGTTCCTGCCATGTGCATCTCACACCCACCAGTGTGGAATGAAACTTTGTCACAGACTAATGGCATACAACTATGGAGACTGATCTGGGTTCTCCCCTTTTACTCTTTGTCTCTCTCTGTCTCTCTTTCTCTTTCTGTCAAAAACAATAAAATAAATCTTTAAAAATATCAATTAAATCCATCTAGTCTAGTGTGTTATTTAAGGCCATTTTATCACTGTTGATTTTCTGTCTGGTAGATCTGTCCTTTGGTTTCAGTGAGGTGTGAAATTTCCTTACAATGATTGTGTTACTGTTTCTGTGAGCCTTTATATCAGTCAATATTTGCTTTATGTGTTTAAGTGCTCCTATGTTCCACACATAAATGTTTATAAAAGTGATATCCTCTTGTTGGGTTAGTCCTTTTTGAATTATGTAATGTTCATTTTTGTTTCTTGCTATAGTCTTCATTTTAAAGTTTCTTTTAGCTGATATAAGAATTACTACCCCAGTTTTATTTTTTTAATTCCATTTACATGAAATATCCTTTTCCATCTCTTTAATTTCAGTCTATGTGTGCCTTTAATTCTGAAGTGAATCTCTTGTAGGCAGCATATGCCTGGTTCTTGGTTTCTCTTCCATTCAGCTATTCTTGGTGTTGTTGTTTTTTTATTATTGGTTTTTGACAGACAGAAAGACAGATAGAGAGAGACAGAGAGAAGGGAGAGGGCCCAGAGCACTCTCCATAGTTGACAGCATTAGTTTTCCATATAGTTTCATTCCACAGATGGGCATGGGGCTGCGCAGGGCAGGAACTGGGCTGGGGGCTCTCACATAGGCCCCAGCAAGAACTGAACTGGGGGCACACCCCAGTTCAGCATATGGGTCCTCATGGGCTGGAGCCAAGATTTGATCCCTGGTCTCTGGGGCTGCAAAGCGAGCACTCAACCCGCTGAGCCATCCCAGCTTTCCCTCTGTGTTTTTATTGGAGCATTTAGTCCATTTATATTTAAAGTGATTAGGGATTGGTACATATTCATCACCATGTTATTATTCATGTTCTTATTTTCATTTTGCTTTTTACAAATTGTTAATAAAAATAAGCTTTGTTATATCAAATAATAGATATATACAAAGATACAAACAGTGTTACTCATTTTCTTCCAGATATTTGAGTAAAATTACAAGAAAGAGAGAAGTGACAACTACCTAACTGTATGGGAAAACATTTCAAAGATCCATGTTAGGTTATGTTTAGTAAGTTGTTCTTTCTTCCATATTTATAATTTTTGCATGTTTCAAATTGACTTCAAGCAACTAATAGTCCTTCAAGTGCTTAAGAAAAAGAGAGTTACATTGAGCAGAATCTATACTGTATAGAAAACCAGGACTGACTACTAAGTAAATGTGCTGTCAGTATGCAGGAAAAACAAAACCTTAATAGTTGTATTAGCTTATATAAAAAAAGACAGAACAATTTGAATAACATATATGTATTCAAAAGAGATACACTGTTCTCTTGGGGGCATGTTGTAATTTGCTATGGGATAGGTAACATTTTCATGCACCTTTTGAATCAATACTTATCACAGGATGGCGGCATGAGAGGAGAACGTCAATAACTGCCTGGGAAGAAACTTGTGAACAGAGTGGAATCCACCAGGGAAACCCTGAGAAGAAACCTCAACAAAGAGAACCACACAACGCAGAACAACACACAAAGGTTAGAGAAAAAAGGGGAGAGCGGGAGAGGAAAAGGGAAGCAGCGGTTCAGGGACAGAGACACGGAGCGCGGCCCAGGCTGGCAAAAACAAAGGGGGATTGGGGGACTATGGTCAAAGCGGAGCTGGATCGAGGATGGGCTGGAAGTCGAGACCTAGGGAGCGTGGAAGCCCCACAAGACTGTGGACAATTTAACATCAGATCTCAAGGGACAGCAAACAGTGCCCTAATCAGATCACAGAGCCTAAAGTGGAACAGGGACTGTGGAGCAGGGTGGCTGTACTTCCTGGCGGGCGGGGTGAGAGCAGGGCACCAGCCCGCAACGGCTCAGCACCCCTGATTTACGGAGGAGATTGACTGTGAGGGAGCGCCTTCTGAAGACAGGGCTCTTGGAGTGAGGGCTAGGGCTTGAGTGGGCATAGCTGCATTGGACATGCTTAGAGTGAATCCGGCAGTCTCAACAGAGCCGGGAGCATAGAGCGGCTGCCGCCCAAGCTACGGCCTGTGTGCACAGGGCTTTCAGCACCCTGCCTACCAGGCCTCCGCGGCGCCGCTGCCAGCGTGCAACTGGGCATTCGGCGCCCCGCACACCGGGCCGCCACAGCACCACTGCTTGCTTGCCAGTGCGCAGTGGAGCTTTTGGTGCCCTGCTCACCAGGCCGCTGCGGCGCCGTTGCCTGCTTGCCAGCGCGCAATTGGGCTTTTGGTGCCCACCTCATCAGGCCACTGCGGCGCCACTGCCTGCACGCAAGTGCGCGGCTGGACTTTCGGCACCCCGCCCACTGGGCCGCTGCGCATCGCTGCGTGCGCGCACCTGGGCTTTCGGCGCCCCGCCCACCAGGCCGCCGCGGAGCCGCTGCCTGCTCTCCAGTGTGCCACAGGGCTTTTGGCGTCCTGCTCACCAGGCCGCCGCAGTACCACTGCCTGCTCGCAAGCATGCAGCGGGGCTTTTGGCGTCCCACCCACTGGGCCTCTGGGGAGTTGCGGCCCGGGCACACGCAACTGGGCTGCTGGCCGGGACTCCGCAGTGTCATTGCCTGTGCGTGGGACTGCACAGCCGAACAGGGCCTCTGCCAAGCCCCAGCTCATCCAAGTGCTGCCCTGTGGGCGTGGCTGACAGATACGATTGAAGGAAGGGCAGCCAAAAGGAGGAAAGACCAGAGCTCCTGCGCCCCGCCCCCACTGAACCACCAGCCCCCCTGCTGAAAGAGGAATCTGCTATTGTGTCTCCTACTCACATGCGCCCACCCCTGGCCACGCCTTTACTACCCTGCTATCTAACAGCTAAGACAGCAACCTGAAGTGCCCCAGGACACAGAAGCTGTCTGCTTCCCCCAACCCTCTCCCACAACTGAGCCCAAAAGAAAAAATAAAGAGAAGCCAATCTGATAGGCAACCCCCCCAGAGGGAATACATACTCATGCGTAAAGCAAAAAGAACCACATCAAACACAATGCACACCTCAGAATCCAAAGCCCCGCCAGACGATCAGGGGCAGTCTTTAGAAAAGGACCCTGCACACTTGGAATCAAATCTAAGTGAAACAGAATTCAGGGCTGCATTAATCAAGACACTCAGAGAGCTCACTCAATGCTGGCAAGGTACCCAGACACAGTTAAATGACCTCAACAAGAAATTTTCTGAGAAAAATGAATACTTTACCAACAAAATTGAGAAGCTAGAGCAGAACCAAAAGGAACTCCTTGAAATGAAAGCCATCATGGGAGAGCTGAAAAAAGAACTGACCAGCCTAGGAAACAGGGCTGACCAGCTAGAGGAAAGGATGAGTGAAATTGAAGATACAAACATAGAAATGCCACAGAGGAAAGAAGAAAGGAAAAGGAAAATCAAGAGAAATGAAAGAGCCCTACAAGAACTTTCTGACTCCATCAGAAAGAACAATATTAGAATAATAGGGGTACCAGAAAGAAGCGAGATGAAATCTTCTCAGAGTCTACTAAAACAAATAGTGGATGAAAATTTCCCTAACCTGTGGAAGGAAGTACAGCCCCAAATCCAAGAGGAAATCAGAAGCCCTAACTTCCTAGACCCTAGCAGATCTTCTCCAAGGCACATTGTTTTGAAGATGACAAAAATCAATGACAAAGAAAAAATCCTCAAGGCTGTCAGGGAAAAACAAAACATAACTTTCAAAGAAATACCGATCAGACTGTCACCAGACTTATCAGCAGAAACTCTGCAAGCCAGGAGGGAGTGGGGCCCAATCTTCAAAATATTAAAACAGAAATTTCCAGCCAAGAACGAACTATCCATTAAAATTAACCTTTAGATATGAAGGAGGAATTAAGGCCTTTACAGATAAACAGAAGCTGAGGGAATTCTCCAGCTCAAAACCTGCACTCCAAGAAATACTAAAGGAGGCTATTTGACCTGAATACAGAAATCAAAATAAATGGAGAAAAGTTGGGACAACAAAAAAATAAAAAGGAAAGAAGAAATGGAGATGGGATATCCTCATATATCAACCATCACCCTGAATGTAAATGGACTGAATTCACCAATAAAGAGGCACAGGGTAGCAGACTGGATTAAAAAACAAAATCCAACCATATGCTGCCTACAAGATACACACTTCAGCCACAGGGACACACATAGACTCAGGGTAAAAGGATGGAAGACAATACTCCAGGCAAATGGCAGTCAGAGAAAAGCTGGAGTGGCCATACTGATTTCTGATGAAAAAGACATCAGGATAAAAAAAACAATAAGACATAAAGATGGACATTACATCTTGATAAAAGGGACAATACAACAAGAAAACATCACACTCATCAATATATATGCTCCGAATCAGGAAGCACAAAAATTTATAAAGCAACTACTAACAGATCTAAAAGGAGAATTTGACAAAAATACAATTATACTAGGGTATCTAAACACCCGCCTGACAACTTTGGACAGATCATCCAAGCAGAAACTAAATAAGGAGATTGCAGCTTTAAATGATACATTGCAGGAAATGGACATAATGGACATTTACAGGTCATTCCATCCTACAACAAAGGGCTATACATTTTACTCTAGTGCACATGGAACATTTTCAAGGATAGACCATATCCTGGGACTTAAATCCAACCTCACCAAATTTAAGG
>PVKE010035602.1:5570-16898 GCA_004027555.1 Craseonycteris thonglongyai
AGGACCGAGGATCGAATCCCGGCTCCGGCCCAGGCAGGACCCACGTGCTGAACTGGGGAGTTCCCACAGTTTGGTTCTCTAACTGTCTCTGTCTCTGTCTCTCTCTCTATCTGTCAAAAAGTAAAATAGAAATAACTATGCACTGAAGACAAAAAGATAATTTCTCTCTATAAATGTGAAAAGATAAAAAAATAAAAAATAAAAAAAAAAATAAATTTGCATTTTAGTTGATGTATGACAAGAACTGTTCCATCCCAGTTTTCTTTCCGGAAGAAAACCATTCTTTTTACCATTTTATGGATATAGTTGCAGTGGATTCAGGACTTCTAACATTAGAAATGATAATTTTCAAATTAATATAATGATATCTGCTCCAAATGATTTAAATGTATTCAGTTTAACTTTTTCTCATTAAAGATATTTTTTTAATTCAATGCATAACATAGCAAACCTTCTAAGGATGTTTCCCATTCCCCCGTACCCCCAAATTTCCCATACCTCTAACAAAACCTCCAAAGTTAAATCAAGTAGGCTTTTTGGAAGGTGGGGGGTGGGGTGAGGCTAATTTTTCTCTCTCTCATTACTGTAGCCTTTTTATATTTTCTTAGTGTTCCTTAAATACTACTTGAAACTAAACTTTTCCAGCATCCAACACACCTAGGCCACAACATGTGATTTAAATAAGCCAACAGAAAGCAGGGTGAGAGTTACTTAAGTGCAGTTCATCATGAGTTATTCAAAATGGTAGACATTTGTGAAATCAAGTCATGAGAAGGTGGTAACATAAAAACATAACACTAGGGGTAGAAGTACAGGATTCTCTGTAGTAACCAAGAGAGCCTTATCCCTGGAGCGATCTTGTGGTGAGGTATGGTCAATGCTACTGCCTGTTCTACCTCAAAAATCTGATTCTTTGGCATTCCTGGATGCTCTATGAGCTTTCTCCTTTAATATATTTTTTTCTTCTGCTTAAACCATGTAGAATGGATTTCTGTTCAAATCCAAATCATGACTAATTCTAGTTATGTTTCTCAACCATTACTTTATATCGGCATCAGCTGGGATTTTGCCAAATGGGGGTGGGGGGATGGGAGTTCTTGATAATACCAATGCCTAGGGTTCAATGAGGTGAATGAAATCAGCATTCTGTGGAAGGGGATGTCATTCCCCCGGTGTGAAAGCTCCCCAGGTGAATTGTTGATATACTAAGAGTTAGGAAAGACTGTTTCAGTGGTTATACTTAAAGAACATTAGAGTTAAGTTAGCTAAAACAAAAGCAAGATGAAGCATGGGTAGGCAGCCAAATATGTCTACTAAACAAACAAACAAACATTCAATTATACCCCACCCTGAAAACTGGTCAAGAGACAGCCATAACTTGGTTCACAATAGATCTTTCCTTAAGTTTTAAAATATATGGTATTGCCCTTATTTTTAGGCTCCTGGTATTTATTGTAATTCTTCCATTGTTCAACAAACTTAACCAGAAGTGATATAAAAGAAAATTAAGAGGAGTGAAATAGACTTTGAGACAGTTATTAAATATAATGAATGTAGAAGACTCTAGCTCATTCTAATTTCACAAGGACAAAGACAGACCATCAATCACTAAGATACTCTCTACACTTATTGTTCATTTAATTCTTAAAAAGGAATTTGGTCATCTTGCTTGCTTTCAATTTGTTTGTTTCTTAACTAGATCAGAAAAGAACCAACAACTTAGAAGACAAGGATGCTGATAGAATCAGGCACACTGACAACACTTAGAAGTTACAGTTGACATCTTGATGAAGAGAAAAGTACAAAAATCTTTCAAACTGATAAAATAATTAAGAACATAACTTGAGCTTCATTCATTGTAGTGTCCTACATGTTGCAATATATTTGAGGGAAGATTGCATTACACAATAAAATAGCTTTAACCATCAAAAAGCACATATTTAGCATCTTTATAAAGAAGAGAGAACTTGCAGCTTGTTTGAGAAGAAAATCCAAAAATGGTTAAATTTTTATATTCTGACCCCATAAAAATCTCAATTTTCAGCAAAATTTACTTAGTAATATATACAGCGACTATTATTATAATACTAAATAAGTAAAGCAGTATTATATTTAATAGATATGTCACTAATAATTATAAATTAAAATATGATGCTACAACAGAGATTTTATATATATCTGATCAAATCCATGGTCTTCACAATTTTTAAAACACAATGTATATATGTGTTTTGTTTTAAAACTCTGTCAAAACACGTTTATGCAGTAAATATCTTAAAGTACAGAAAATAAGTTAAACTTCTGGTTTTCTTTTGTAAATATATAAAAATTACGTTTAATGTGTTGATTCATAAAATCTAACCTTGTTTTTAAATATAAAAAAATATTTTCAGTTTACGTTACCTTTGGAAGAAGTGTTCTACTTAGAAAACATAATAAAAGTGCAAAATATCTAAAATGCTTTTTATATTTTAATACAACCTTTCAAGTTGTTTATTGTGACATTGAACTGTGGAATAAAATGTCCTTGAATCAAAACTCTTATGTGAATTGTGTATTGTATTGCCTCCACATGGCTAGAGATTCATAAAAATGCAAAACAAGTTTCAAATATTTTAACACTTGTGTTAAGTTTTGCTGAGATTAAAATAAGATCAGGAAATAAAATGGATTATTTTGGGAAAAGAGCTGATAACTTTAGAAAGGTTGAAAAACTGTGTGAATGATGGAAAGGTTTGGTAATATAATTTTGAAAGTTATTGACAAGTGAGAACTTTTTGACCTTTTATTTTTAAATGTGTACCTGTTTTAAAATAAAATATCATGAAAAGTAAAAAGCTAAAATATTTTCCATGTCCTTCTAATATAGGCATATTATAACTTATAGATAAATGATTGATCAATATTTACATTATGCTGATTAAATATGGTTTCCTGGGATACCAAGTAGTCATTATGTTTATAATTATATTCATTTATAACTTTCCCCCAAGAGTTTAATAATTGAATTATATTTTCATACATACATTTTTATAAATTTATTGTTTAAAATAACAACACACCTATCATCAGTGTGTTTAGTGTTCGTTTTTTTCTGTCAAATTTTGGAAGGCTTAGTAACATTTATTGCCTTTCTTTTAAGAGCCTTTTCTAGCAAAGTCCTTTGTCTTACTGTAAAAGGACTGATTATTGATAATGCTTTCTTGACTCAGATTTGCCTTTCTCCAGAGCCCATATCTTGCTTTCCTTGGGTTTCTTACTTGGTTTGGTAATGGATAACCTCTAGTAATGTCCTAAACTTAGATATGTAGGAAAAAAATCATCTGTGGTTTTATATATCTAACGCTAACTTTTATTTTGGCTATACTGCTTTATTAGTATTTCACTAGAAATTCAAGTTAAAATTATTTTTGTTGAAAATTTCAAAGGCATTTTTTCCATTGCTCTTTAGTACTCAAAATATTTAGATTATTATTTATTTATTTGAATACTTTTTGCTTTTTTGCAAGATTTTAACAGGTATGTCTTTATTTGTCATATTCTAATACCTCATGATATTTCTTTAAGTCTGAGTTATTTTTTATTTGTTGTTTCATCTTTTCTAATCCAGAGATTCACTAAGAAAGATGTAGACAGAAAATAAATTTAGAAAATATCAGATATTTGAAGCAAAGAGGAGTAGGTGTTGGTGAGAAAGACAAATAATTTGAGCATGCTTACAAGGGATAGTTCTCAAAATACCAAAGAGATAAAGCTCAAGAAAGAACCTAATATTCTGGTTCACAAAGATAAAAAAATTAAAGCTGAATCATATTGTAACTTTTGACTGGATAACTTTCACAGAATTATATACTTGTTAATACTGAAAATGTCTAATCTGAATATCAGTTATCAGAATAAAATATTCTCTGTCATACTTTTAAATGACAGTGGCATTTAAATCACTCAATTAGCCATTTTAATTTTTTGTTTTCCCTTGAAAATTGCAAAATATTTGAAGGACACCAAATAAAATTTTCCTGAGTTAATGTACCTTTATAATTCATAAGAAAATTATTGTAGTGTAAACTCTTTAAAGGACTATGTATTTTATTTGTGTTCGTTAACAAGAATTTATTGTGTGGTCTCTAGTAGGTAGATATTGATGCCTGTATTTGTATGTACTTAAATAACAAACAATTTTAAAAAGTGTACTTTAGGGATGCTGGGGTAGCTCAGCAGGTTGAGCTCTTGCCACGCAACTGTGCGGTCTGGGGATCAAATCCCAGCCCCAGCCCATGCAAACCTATATGTTGAACTGTGGATTTGGGATGGAAGTGGAGGTTCTTGCCTCCCATGCAGGAGGCCCCTAGTTTGGTTTCTGCCCTTATGGCCCCACATCCACCTGTGTGGAATGAAACCATGTCACAATTATTGATGTACAACTATGGGGGCTACTCTGGGCCCTTCTCGCTCTCTCCTTCTCTACTTTCTCTCAAAACAATAAAATAAATCTTTAAAAAAAAGGTATTCTATTTAAACATATTATTTTCAGTGATATATAGAACACAGTTTTTTAAGAGTTAAAGACGGGTTATACTTGTATATGAATCACTGAGACAATACATTATAAATGAGATAACTGGGATTTTACTCTGATATAACTATAAATAATAAAAAGGGGAATTTATTGAATGCTCTTTTTTTAAGACATTTTATTGTTTGAGAGCAGGTGAGAGAGAGAGAGACAGAGACAGAGAGAAGCAGGGAGGGCCCATAGAAGTCTCCATAGTTGTACATCATTAGTTTTTAACATAGTTTTATTCCACACAGGTAGATGTAGGGCTCCATGGGGCAGAACTGAACTGAAGGCCTCCCTCATGGGAGGTGAGAACCTTCACTACTATCCTGGCAGTTACTAGTTGTGCTGCAGTTCGACATATGGGTTTGCATGGCCTGGGCAAGCACTAAACTTATTGAGCTATCCTGACATCTACTGAATGTTTTCTAACTTTAATTATTAAAGTATTTGAATAAAATGGTATTTCTAAGAATAATATTTATACACAATTTAATAAAAAATTATATTCAATATACAATTTCTTGCAGTACATATTAAACCAATATTAAAGATATGACTGCTGAAAGAATTTTAACTGCAAACTATCAAAAAACAGTATTTCTCTTTAAAATTCAAATGCTGAATTCTTTCCAATTGAACTATAGAATTTAAAGTAAATTAGTTTAACAGATTCAGTGACATGCAATTGACACAATTTCAAACTTACCAAAAAGACAGTTTGATAACAATATGGAAGAATACAAAAGTACTCACATAGTGTGCCACTAAAAAGGAAAGCAATAAAACTTTTTTATTATATACCTTTCAATATAGATGTCAATATTTCAACAACTATGCATTCCATTCCCACTATTTTATAGTCAATTTGAGATATAGAAACTCTCCCCTAAATCACAGAGAAAGACAATAACAGTCCTAAGGCTAGAATTCCGTTACTACTCTATTGATTAAATACTATATTTTTCCAACTCGCTCACTGGACAATGTCAGTTTTAACATCACTAACTAATTGTCAATAAAAGAATAAAGCCAACATTACAGATATTCAATAGACAGAAAACACAAAAAGAAGGTACACTGAGAAATCTAAAAAGTATAAATAAGAATGCAAATATTTCACTATAAGAGAACTGATTCTTCCCCAGTAAACATTTAGAATGCTACTCTTTTTTTTTTTTTTCTTTTACTCCTCGTGATGGAATTTTCCAAACCAAGAGCTCCTAACTTTTTTTTCCCTAACTTGTTTTTAAGTAGTTTGATCCTTATTTTATTTTTAAACACCTTCCTTAGATTCATGACTGCAACTATGAAAACCTATATGTGTAGTATTTATTATATATTTTCTACTTAAATACAAATAAAATCGTAATTTAGTAAGATTCAGTCTATTTTTAAAGCATACTACCATACTTTTGCAGCTTTTAGTTTAGTATTTGTTAATTGCAATATCTGTTTTTGAACAAAATAAAGACTATATTGCTGGATTCAGCTCAGATCATGTAGGGCATGACTACTATTCTTAGTAGCTCTTTGCAGCATTTTAAATATTCCATCCATATTTAATATTCATTATATTTTAAAAAAACCAACTCAAACTATGCTAGCAATGAACCATTTGGTCATTTAATTAGACTATGTCTAGTGTTATAATTATGGAACATTATCAGCATGATTATCCAATCTTTACTTTCTGTCTCTATGCAGTGCCATATACATTTTAATTGCTTTCATACTGCACAGTTAACAATACCCAATTTCAATTTCTTCTCAACCATTATGTATCTGGCTGCTCCTATAAAACAGAAAAGTCACATCTTCATGCAATTGACATCTAAGAATTGTTTTTATTGTTAAATTTATTAAGGTGACATTGATTAATAAAAATTACATAGATTCCAGGTGACATTAGTTAGTAAAAATTATATAGGTTCCAGGTGTACAATTCTACATTACCATGTCTATGTGCTGCATGATGTGCTCACCACACAAAATCAGTTCTCCTTCCATCATCATATGTTTGGGTCCTCTTCCCTCCTCTCCCATCCTCCTCCTCCCTTACTCAACTACTGAACTATTGACTGTGTCTATAAGTTTTTGTTTCTTTGTTGCTTTCAGCTTTATATGCCACATATTAGGAACATCAGTTCTTGTTTTTTTCTGTCTGATTTATTTCACTTAGCATGATGATCTGAAGTTCCATCTATTTTGTAGCAAATAGGAGTATTTCATCTTTTCTTATAACTGAGTAATATTCCAATGTGTATAGATACCATAGGTTCTTTAACTAGTTAACAAGAAAAAATATTGTTCATTTTGAATAAAGAAATTGTATATTTTTAATACTGAATTGAGTGTTCAGCATTAAAACATACAACTAAAGAACCTTTTAGTATATTAATATGGCTTGTGAGTTACCAAGATGGAGCCATAATTTGAAATACTTTCTAAACACAGAGCTTTTTAAACTGCTGTTTATATGTATAGATAGATAGATAGATAGACAGATAGATACTTTTAATACTATTCAAATACTATTCACCAAAGGCCACTTTGGTGTTTTCTATGACTTGGCCACCATATATATATTTTTTTATTTTATTTTTATTTTTTTTAATTTGGGTGTTGGAGATACAGCACATAGTAGTCAGAGAATGACAATTTCTCAATAAAACCAATTATCATTCTGACTCCTATGTGCTATATCTCAAACTCCCAAATTAAAAAAAAATATATATATATACATATACTCATATATGCACTCAAATTTAATTGACACCTATGATAAACAAAATTTTTATTCTTAACTGGTAGTCATCTGAGGTTGTTCTGTAAGTGCCACATTATAATATAGTTCATTATTAATAGATAGTATTAAAAAACAAACCTTTGAAAGTTTATTCTAAAATCTGATTAATATCTGGTACAAAAGACAAAACAAGAAAAAATATTGTTCATTTTGAATAAAGAAATTGTATATTTTTAATACTGAATTGAGTGTTCAGCATTAAACATACAACTAAAGAACCTTTTAGTATATTAATATGGCTTGTGAGTTACCAAGATGGAGCCATAATTTGAAATACTTTCTAAACACAGAGCTTTTTAAACTGCTGTTTATATGTATAGATAGATAGATAGATAGATAGATACTTTTAATACTATTCAAAGACATATAATTTGGAAAACCTAACCTGAAAATTTTAGAGCAGAGATTTTGACCTTAAATTGGTGAACCCCATTTTTGGATAGGCTTTAAATGACCCATAATCTTTCATATTGCGACATTACTATGTAATATTTGCTCTTTTATTTTTCCTGGTTAGTTGATATACATATGAAAAGCAGTACATAAATACTCGTATACACATTGCATTACAGGAAGAGAATGGATGAGGTATTCAAAAAATTTTTGAGAATATCCTCTTTGTCAAAAAAACAACAAACGCATTTGATTTTTAAACACTTTCTACTAGAAAACACAGAAGAATCTCACTCTTATTTCTGTATAAGGCACTTACAATCAGTTGAAATCAATAAACCAGCCTCAAATAATGTTGAGAAAGTTATGATTGATGTATGATTTTTGACTGGAGATGGTAATAAATGGATACAGAATATTTTCCTTTTGATTCCATCTCAGAACCTTGTTCGAAGGTCTTGGCTGTGTCTGTTCCCAACACCATGGCAACCTAGAACTCTGGAATTTCAGATCACAGAAGACTTCCTCTAATAAGGGACTGGAAGAATTCCAGGCAATATGTGAATGTTGTTTAGCAAGGAACAATTCAACTTTTTTTTGCATGAATTTCTTTCAACTAGTATTTTAAAATTTCTACTTATTGGAAACCACAGGACATTCAGTATAGAGGCAACTTCATTTTTTTCACAAATCCTAAAATCCCTAACAATGTGTGCATAGTAAGAGGGAAATGATGATCAAAAGATAGAGTCTCAGAGACTCAGAAAAGACTCAGAAACAAGAGTCTCAGGTAAGATGAATCACTCTTGAGAATGAACATATTATAGTACTAAGAAATACAACAGGCATCAAGTCTATTAGTTGATGTCGGTTCAGCTGAGCTGTCAGGTGTCAGGTATCAGAACAGTCAATTAAAACAGCAACCCCAAATGAAACAGTTAAGCCTTTAATCACATACTGCAATAGTATAAGCAGGAGTCTAAAATCAGGGGAAGCTGGAATAGCTCAGTGGACTAATCTCTCACTTTGCAGCCCCAGGGACCAAAGATGGAATACTGGCCCTGGCCCATGAAGACCCAGGTGCTGAACTTGGGTGTGCTTCCCATGCGGGAGGCCCCTCAGTTCAGTTGTAGCCACTCCCCTACCCCTGGCCCCAGGTTTGGCCCCTGGCTCAAGGGGGCATGCCTCCTATGCAGGAGGCCCTGAGCCCAGTTCCCAGGCTGTGAGGCCCCCACTCACCTGTGTGGAACAAAACCATGTCAAAATCTGATGATGTGCAACTATGGAGACGGCTCTGGGCCCTCCTGTCTCTGTCTCTCTCTGTCTCCATCAAAAACAATAAAATAAATATCTTGAAAAGTAAAAACTCTAAAATCAGAAAACATGTCAAAGTTTTTTGTTCCATTTTCTCCAAACGGTATACTAGTCTAGGTGGGGATTGTCTCTATTGGGAGGGTGCTGAACAAAAGGCGTCGTCAGTTTTATGGAATCTGGAATTGAGGATAGGACAGAGGGGAGGATGATAGGAGCAGAAAAGTACTGGTACCTAGTCAGAGTGGGGAAAGTGTCTTCAAGGTGTCTCTCTCCTTTCATCATAAACAGATCTCACAGCTGAGGCATTTGAAGAAGGTCTCTGCCCTAGTCCTCAGATAAAGACACCTAGGAATAACTTTTTAGGGATAGAAATGCAGTTAGGTAACAGAGCATGACCAGTCAGAAGGCCTGAGTGAGTCCTTGGCCATGTCTCCCTTCAGAGACTGCAATGCACTTGCTGTGCACTAAGTCTAATGTGGGGAGGCCACTCCCCGCCATGAGGCCTGCCAGGTAAAGCCTTTAAAATTGCTTGTGGTCAGGCCTGAAAATTCACACATAGTCTTTTAACTAGAAACTGTGCTCCCCAGTTGATTTATACATTGGGTAATACTCAATCACACCTGATCTACCATGTTAACTCTTTGTTAACTGGAACTCAAGCGATCGGCTTGCTTGAGAGTGCTGGATACTTAAGTTCTGGTTAATGGAGAGTCAGTCTACTTACACTTATCTAGCATCTACCAATCCCCATGAGTGCCAGTTAACAGAGAGTCTACTCTATTTATATAAAACCTCCAGAGATCATCTTTAAAATGTACCATATTATTACTAAAATTCAAGTCTATTTTAACGAACATGTATAACTTTTTAAATTTAATTTTCTTTCTCTTTTTGTCTATATGTTGCAAAAAATAAAACAATACTCAAGAGATGATCACATAATTAAATATTGTATTGCTGTTTCAAGTAAAATGTGTGATATACTAAGATTATATTTTTATATAACAACTATGAGATACAATTCACATAGTACTTAATTCACTCATTTAAAGTATAGAAGTCAATGTTTTCCAATATGTTCACAGAATTGAGCAAACATCACCACAATTTATTTTGGCACAATTTTATCACTCTAGAAGGACACCATTGATTGAATTCCCTCTGAATAGATTTGCCTATTGTGTACATCTCATATGAATAGAATCATAGAATATGTGGCATCATATAACTAGCTTATTTCACTTCATATAATGTTTCAAAGTTCATCCATCTTGTACCATGTATCAATATTGCACCACTTTTCCAGAGCTGGTATGTGGAAGACTGACCTTAGAATGATAGCCTCTGGCCTCTTCGGTTCGTCTCTTCTGGATCATGATCAATCTTATGAGTGAACTAGAGCAAGGGCAATGAGGGCCACAGTATTCTTGACCTGCCATGTCCCAAGCATGGAGGTGGGATCTAGGAATATATCCTCAGACCTCTCAGTTTCACTCACTTAATATTTTGCCTTTACAACAACAAACAGAGAAGAGTACAAAAATATGTTGACCACCTGTACCTGCCAGGCTGATACATAAGCAGCTGATGGGGAGCTTTGGGCAGAAGGCTACCCATCCTCTAGACCAGGGGTGGCCAACAAGTCGATCGCGGTCAACCGGTCAATTGCGAGGCCAATTTTGGTCGATCATCGATCGCTCGCAATGTCTGGGGTGGAATTCCGTGTACCATGGACTTTGAAGCGATTGTAGATGACAAAACTTTCTACCAATAGTTTAATGCATTCTGGGAATTTGCCAAGGTCATAAATTCCTAGAATTCTGACAGCCTGACACTGTGATCTCCGCCCACCCAGACAATACATTTTGACTTATGTGTTACACTTGTCACCGGACGCAACGCGTGAACACAACAGTTAGGACTCGACTCATCGAAGAACACAGTCAGTTAGTTTGAATATTTGGTAGTGTCATACGGTAGCTTCTTTTCTTTTGTATTAAGAGTATTATTATCAATCAATATTATTTATCCTCGGTGACCACGTTGAGTTTCAACTTTTCTTCTGTTTAAAATGTAAGTACATTTTCTTTGTTTTAAATTAAATTGCTTTTCTTACCTATCTATTTACTTGATAAGTGAGCATTCTCGGCAACAGATCTCTAAACTGCGGTCATTACACTGAGAGAAAAATAAGGGACAGTATTACAAATATATTAGGAATAACAATAATTCTATTTAAATTAAGAAGTCAGTA